>CAJVGC010000316.1:0-26155 GCA_910822075.1 Senecio squalidus
TTAACTTCCTTTGTCTTGTGTGAAGACTTGTGTTGCTTCCCCTTCAAGCAAGCCAAGCAGTTGTCCTCAAGTTTGAATTGTTTGTGTGGAAGACCTCTAACTAAACTAGATTGGACTAGTTTGTTGATGTTTTTCAGGTTCATGTGGCACATTCTCCTATGCCATAGAGTTGATTCATCCAAAGTTGCTTTGAGAGAAAGCAAGCTTCAGTCGAATTTACTTGAACCTTGGACATGTCTAAGCAGTAGACATTATCCCTCCGTGGTGTTCTGAGTAGTATCATACTTTCATCGATTACGTACCCAGGCTTCATGATAATACACTCTGTAGCAGTGAATATTGGTGTGTGTTTTTCATCACAAACTTGAGAAACACTCAACAGATTGTATTGAAGCTGTTGCACATAGTACACATCCTTGAAGTGTAGTGTACCATTGCTGATTGTTCCCTTTCCAGTAATCCTTCCTCCCTTTGGATTTCCTCCAAAAACAACATATCCTCCATTGAACTTTTCAAAGTCCTGAAGGCATGACATGTTGCCTGTCATGTGCCTGGAGCAGCCACTATCTACATGCCAACTGTTCTCATCTTCTTTTGTTGGCTGAACCTGCACATTAACATAGGAGTTTAGTTTCTGATGGGAACCCAAGCCAAAGTTGACTTGGGTTTGCCCATATCATCGAAGTAACTCACCTTCCTTTGTACAAGTTTTGAAAAATCAGTGGGGATAGGTGGTTGAGTTACTTGAATCTTTGGTTGCCACATTTTCTTGAAAGATTTGTCTTTATGAATAATATTGGTGTTAACAACTTTTGATTTAGCAATTTGAGTAGGTACTGGTTTGACATGTCGTTGTTTCTTATTGTTAATAGGAGCCTTAGTGACAAAGTTACCTTGAGCAGTATTAACACGATTAGGTTTCATACGGTTAGTTTTCACAGTATTAACACGAGCAGTATTAACACTTTTACTCTTGGCCGTATTAACCTTAGCCGTAGAAACTACTTTTTGTCTAGCAGTACTAACTCTATTGTTGAAGTTTTTGTTCCTGTTTGTACCAATGTGATTTTCTGAAGATGATTGTTTGACAAAGTTGGTTTTAGAGACAACCCTTCCCTTGTAGCCCACCCCATGATGTGGTTTTTGAGTCACTTGTACTTGGTTTTGTGGATTGTGATAACAAATCTTTGCATAGTGATTTAGCTTACCACAAATAAAACATCCCTTTCTAGTTTGTTGTACAACCTGACCCTTTTGGATTTTAACTTGGTTCATGTTTCTTTGATTTCCTCGTTTCCCTGGGTGTTTGTTGTTTTCCTTAGGGGTTTGCTTAGTTTTGCTTTCTGAAGGTGTTTTTGCAATCTTAGTGGGGTTATTAAGGGGCAGAGACACTAAACTTTGTGAAGAAGGTAAAGTTATTCCTTCTATTGTGAGTAAATGATTTTCCAGTGGAATGTCCTTGTTCTTCACAATATGGACTTTACTTTCTTCAACTAAGTCCTCTATTAGAACTTCATCGTAGTTGATTGGATCAACATTGAATGATTCCTTTGGAGGTGTCTGGGAGATTGGGATTCTACGTTCATCTAAAGATGGTGGGATATAGTTTTGGTTAAATGGAGGGGCAACTTCTTTGTATCCTAGGCCAGCCTTAATCTTACTATGAATTTGTTTTTGGCAAAGGTCGGTTACAGATTTAGAGGCAAATTCTAGCTTCCCTACATCTAACTCAATTTTAGTGTGTTCTTGTTCTAACAGTTTAACTTTATCCCTAGCAGCTTTGAGTTTTAGAAGTAAGTCCTCTTGTTGCCATTCAAGTAGATTTATCTTTTCTTGATAGCTTTGTTCATTTACTTTGTGGGACTTAATCTGGTTTTCTAAGTTATCAATTACTCTAAGAGCTGACCTTCTTTGTTCTTCTAAGTCTCTAATGGAGTCACTCATTAGTTGATTATGATCTTTGTACTTAGTGGTTATATTTTTACATTCAGGAGTACAAAGTTTGTTGGTTACCTCGGCCTTTAGTGATGCGGAAGTTGGAGTTGATGAGTCAATAGCCATTAGTGCATCCTCGTTTGGTGTTCCTTGATCATCATCTGTCCAGTCATATCCCAGTATGTTGTTGTTGAGTGCAGGAATGCCAACGTCAACATAATCCAGCTCAGTAGAAAATGCGTCATCCGTAGCAACTAGGTCTTCGAAGATGTCCGCATCATCTGTTACTACGGCTATGCATGCATGGTGAATAGTAGCCGCAGTATTTTCTACGTGAATTTGTTCCTCAGAGATTAGTGCTCTATTCTGACTTGTTTCTTCAGCCAAGTCGCTCCAATCAAATCCAAAGATGTCCTGAGACATGAGTGCACTTTGATTTGTCTCTTGAGTGGTTCGTGGATTATTGGTATTGGACTTGTTTGGGCAATCTCTAGCGAAGTGACCTAGTTCACTGCATTCATAACACTTCACTTTGCTCTTGTCGAAGGTGATTCGTTCGTTGTTTCTTGGATTGAATCTCCTTCCTGTTCTATTTAAGAATCTTCTAGCGCGTAGTGCCAACATAGCAGATTGCCACTTAAGATCGATTTCTTCAGAGTCATCTTGATGCATCTGTTTGACCTCTTCAACTGTGAGATTAGCACACTTACATATAAAGGATTCGAATGAAATCTCTTCGCTGATTTCATGTTTGGATCCTCCAGAGGTTGTTGCAAGGGCAGTATTAACATTGGTAATACTGGGATTGTTGGTGGAGATCTTCTCAGCTTCAACTTCAGATTCAAAGACTCTGAGATCGTTGTAGAGATCGTCTAGTTCTAGTGCTTCAAGAGCGTCTCCTTGCCTGTAGATAACTGTATACACAATCCATTCTTTTCCTAGTGCTCGGATAAACTTTCTGTTTATATCATCATTCTCATATTTGATTCCTGCGCTGAGCATCTCTCCAGTGAGTTTCTTGTATCGATCAAAAGTTTGAGTCATTCGTTCGCCAGGTAAACCATTAAAATTTTCGTACTCTTGTCAGGATCGTGTTAGTCTAGATAAACTAACAGGTTTGCTAACGTTGTAGATCAAGATCTATTGAAGAAGTTCAGCAGCGGATGAACACTTCAATATTACGAGTTTATTGAACAATAAAGAATGAATAAGAATTAAACAAAAGTATTGTCAAATTGCAAGCCTCAATTGTATTAACCAGAATAATATCAATAGAACGTGTTTTTCTTAATACAAGGATCTATCTATTTATAGACCTTGAGGCTCGTTCTAGATAAACTAGAATTCTACGTCTATCCTTATCTAAACATTAAATAAGGAAACTTTATCTAATTACAAAAGGAAATCTAATCTAATTATAACTCTATTTAATTAGATTTGATTCTTCTAAGATAAGTCTTTGTCTTCCGTGTATCTTGGCTCGACTTCCTTATCTTGACTCTGACCTTGTCCGTAGTAATCCATCTACCGTAGTAACCTTGTAACATGTTGAACAGCCGCATCAACTTGTCTTTGTGTTCTTCCGTAGTAACTTCATAATCATCAAACTGATTGTTTAAGTTACTTTTGTTTGTTTGTTAGGATTCATTGTTTATGGTTAAACTATATTGACTAAGTTATAACCCAACAATCTCCCCCTAACCTTGAACTTTTATGACCCATCAAAAGTACAAGTTTTCATGCTTCAACCGTATTAACTACTTCATTAACAAAGCAGTACTAACTATTACAACTACGGTTTACAAGTCAGTTTCCATCTTGTTCTTTTCCACTATTATTTGGTTCCGCTGAATCTCTTTTCCAGTGCTTCCCATAGCGATTTGGCATCTTCATATTCTTCGAATTGCGATTGATATTCGTTTGGAATTGCAATCATAAGAATACTAAGTGCCTTGATTTCAGTTTGTTTCTCCCTTCTTTCAAGATCACTTACAAGTGCACGAGCATTCACTCCTGGTTCTCCATCAGCTCCTTGGGCAGCAGGTCGTTTGTTACCATTGATGATCACATCCCATACTGTGTAATCGGCCAGTAGGATGTGTTGCTTGATTCGTAGCTTCCATAAGTCGAATTCGTTGCTCTTTAGGATGGGAACTTTTCCTAATGCAATTTCTGTCATCGTGGTTGTAATGATTTTTGCTTGTGAGGATTTGTAACTCGTTGATCTATGGATCTAAAGCACGTCCTGTGCTCTGATACCACTTGTCAGGATCGTGTTAGTCTAGATAAACTAACAGGTTTGCTAACGTTGTAGATCAAGATCTATTGAAGAAGTTCAGCAGCGGATGAACACTTCAATATTACGAGTTTATTGAACAATAAAGAATAAATAAGAATTAAACAAAAGTATTGTCAAATTGCAAGCCTCAATTGTATTAACCAGAATAATATCAATACAACGTGTTTTTCTTAATACAAGGATCTATCTATTTATAGACCTTGAGGCTCGTTCTAGATAAACTAGAATTCTACGTCTATCCTTATCTAAACATTAAATAAGGAAACTTTATCTAATTACAAAAGGAAATCTAATCTAATTATAACTCTATTTAATTAGATTTGATTCTTCTAAGATAAGTCTTTGTCTTCCGTGTATCTTGGCTCGACTTCCTTATCTTGACTCTGACCTTGTCCGTAGTAATCCATCTACCGTAGTAACCTTGTAACATGTTGAACAGCCGCATCAACTTGTCTTTGTGTTCTTCCGTAGTAACTTCATAATCATCAAACTGATTGTTTAAGTTACTTTTGTTTGTTTGTTAGGATTCATTGTTTATGGTTAAACTATATTGACTAAGTTATAACCCAACAAAAATCAACACCCAAATTTTCAAAACCCATAGGTACTTTCAAAACTAATTTTACAACACCGTACCATACATTTCCGTTTCTAATCCAAACTTCCACACTACCCTAATAAACATTAAAATTACCTATATCAACTATTCAAACCAATTTATACCCAATAAAACGCTTATTTTATTGTAAAACATAGATTACATCCCGTACGAGTTAGAATTACGTTTAGGTGTGTGATATTGATGTCAAATAATCCCCTACGTTCCAATAGCATTAAGAATGTCTTAAGAATAGTATTTGAAAACATTTAATCCATAAAAAAACTTAATCAAATCGAATATACCATTTTAAAATCAACACCCAAATTTTCAAAACCCATAGGTACTTTCAAAAACCTATAGGTGCTTAGCACCGGCCTGCTGTCCTTCCCGAAAATCGTCGTTTTGGCCGTTTGAAGCTTGGTTACGCAATTTGACTTTTGAGACTTGACATTTGGGACTGAGTTTGGTAAAAATGCACATATTGGTGACTTGTAATTGACTTAATTGACTAAGATAAATATGTTTGAAAACGTTATGTATATATATATGTGTTTTGTAAGCGGGAAAGTGGTTGATATTTTTGGACATAGAATTGGCGCGGAAGCGCTGCCCAAATTTTGTTAGAAAATATAAAACACTTGGGCAAACAAAACATATTTAACATAATAACAATAACATCAACTTTGGACTTTTTGACTAAAACAAAACGTTAACCGTTTCGGATTATATTGGAAAAAATGGACCTTGACTAAAAATTTACTTATATTACATAATATAACACAAATTTCCTTTATTATATATTAGGTATAATAACTTAATATAATAATAACACTTGAACAAATCTTGGTATCCTTAGGCGTTCGGTGATTCCCGGCTCTCATTTCCGACCATTTTTCCAAGTTCTTATTTTCGCAACCCGTGAGTTACACCCCTCCTTACTCTTACCTTTTAAGTACTCTTTCTGGGGGAAACATGAGATCAAACCTTTTGTGTACGATACTTTTTCTTGCGAAACTGATGTGTGCACTTAAACTTGCGAACAATGCTTATGAGCTAATTGTCCTTGAACTCTTTTGAATCCTTACCACTTTTTGAACTTATTGAAGTATTTTGACTTTTTAAACTTATCGAACTATTTTGACTTTTGAACTTATTGAACTAGTTTGACTTTTGAACTTATTGAACTATTTTGACTTTTGAACTTATTGAACTAGTTTGACTTTTGAACTTATTGAACTATTTTGACTTTTGAACTTATTTTGACTTGGAACTTTTGGAACATATTGAACTTTGGAACTATTTTGTACGAACTATTTGAACTCTTATGCGTAAAACATTTTACTCTACTTGAACTTACTGACTCGCTCTCTTTTGAACTAAACTAATCATTGATGCTTGTATACGGACCAACCCTTGATGGAACTATAACATGATCTTAAGTGGCGGACTACTATCTCTCTTTAAAACAAAACTACTTAGTGCCCAGCTACTTTTTGGACTTGGACTTACACACTATTAACTACATAGCCGTATAGTAATTATGGGTATCGATACTTAGGAAAGAACCGTTCCTTGCTTAGATGGCAGTCTAAGTACATATTACTAAGAACTTGAACAACTTCCCGTAGGATAGGCGGGAAGAGGGGCCTCACGATTGAACAATCGGATTAGTGTGAACACTTAAGTTATAGATGCCAAGAGGTTGATACAAGAAATCTAATTAGCTACCTTCACGCATAAATTTACGAACTTTTGGCGATTGCTCCGCAACTACGTTTTGACTAAAACTTGACTTTACTTAGTCTTTACGAACTTAGGGCACTGATTCGCCCGTTACTTGAAACTTCAAAATTATAAAAATTTTAAGCGACTTTTCTCCGCTAACCTCCCTTTTGGGAAATCTTTTTTTTACCTTTATATACTCATATTGAACTTTTACGAACTTTGAGCTTATTTTGAACTTCTATTGAAACCATTGATCAACTTATAAACTGTAACTCACTCACTACGTTTTTGTAGTTGACACTTTATCTCATGTTTCAGGAAACTAAGCGTAAGTTATGAAGTGCATTGCTCAGGCGGGTCAAGCTAGTCATGTGAAGAGTAATACGGAAAAAGACCTTTGATACTTGGGAATTTTTATTAAAATACTTTGTTATGTATTTGTCGTTTTATATTTACGGATCATGGTTGTATCTTTCGAACATGATTACCTTTTTAATTTCAATTTAAATAACTTGAACCGTTGACTTTTGGTATAACTCGTGAAATGATTCTTTGCTCTTCACATTCCGTGTTTCCGCTTCAGCGGGGTGTGACAGACTTGGTATCAGAGCACGGGTTATAGTGAAAACGGTTTTAAAAATTTTTCAAAAAGTTTTCGAAACCAAAACTATAACCAAGGCTTTTCAGAAAAATCATTTCCGGGTTCAAACTTTAGTATATTATTTTCCGCAATTGCATGATTATCTTTTTCAACTATGCGTGATTTGATCAACCATCCATAGTTCAAAATGAATTATGCAAGAACGGAAAAGGAATTGCTATCGGTAACGGTTGTTGGGTCAAAAAAAACAAGAAAAAATTTCCCGGTCTTATCAATTCCCGATTCTCACATAACTGACCCGTGCATGCAATTTACCTACGTGTTTCCTATTTCTAGTTTCCCCCGTACTTGTGTAACTCGATATTCGCAGATCCGTCACGTCTCAGTCGTCCCGTTCGCGAGACCTTCTCGATCTCAGTCACGATTCCCACCCGAGCCGTTTCCCCATCGCGCGAACCTTCAAAGGGCCACACAGCCTCCAAAAGTCAGCGTCACCAGACGACCGACCCGACGGAGGATACGTCGATGGCGAGCAACAGCAGCAGCGGATCCAGCCCGAGGACTGTACTACCACCTCCTCCACCAGCGCCCGCTACAGCATCACCGTCGTCCTAAGGGCCCCACTCTAAGATTGACCGCGCGTAGACAGATCATCCACCCCGGCCGTCTGCCAGATCGGATGACCGGACAACAGTCTTATCCGTCTCAACCCGCTCCTCTCCATATACGGACCATGGATAGGAACCATGGGGAACGCCAGTTCCTAGAGGAGAGACGACGTGCCCAGGAGGCCGGACCCTCCCGGCCTGCGATGCCACCTACCCTTCAGCCTCCCCCGCCGGCCGCATTCTTCCACTCCCACCGAGAGGTTTGGGGACTTGCAAGGAGACCCAGTAGCAAGGGCTCCTCAACAGCGAAGTCACCGATGCTGCGCATCAGTTGTCCGAGCAGTCGTTGCGAATCATCGCATCGACCCGAGCCACAACACGAACTGTGCAGCGTCTCGTTGGGACGTGTTTGATCATGAGGACTCTGCTGGCCGTCATTGCCGCCAAGATGTTTCCAGGAAGGCGTCATTAATCGGATTTCCTTGGTATTTGTACCAAAGGCTTGAGTTGCAACTTTCCCTTGAACACAACCCAAGGCCATTCTTATTTCTATTTCCTTGTATCATACTCGTACTCTCTCTTTCTTATTCCGAACCATGTACCTGACTCCTTAGTATTATTATTAATGGAAATTCTCTACCTTTATCGTCTATACTCGCCGTTCTCGTGTGAACCCTGACATCGTCGTTGAACCATTCTATTGTCACCGCTTAAATCATCATCCTGCATGTACTAATTATCCGTTCATATTACTCCTGTGTATTGGTTACTATTAACCCCTGAGTTAAATTCTTATCACAAATTCCTATTCGTACGCCCTAAACTAATTCCTTCTTTCCATTGTGGACCATGCCTCCCAAGAGAAGCCGCGTTGACCTTATGGCTGAGCAGATCACTGCGCAGTTCAAGGCGGCACTCCCAAGCACGGTCGCCCAGATCATCGATGGGATCAACAACGGAGTTTTCGGGAACGACAACCCCAACGTCGACTACCCGGAGTACAACCCTGACCATAACCTCCCCTTCTTCCCAGCCACCATCGAGCAAGAAGAAGGTGAACACCTCAGAAACAATAAACCCCTTCTCCCTCCTGTACCAATCCAACAGGATGAGGACGAAGACCTTGGAGCCAACAACCTCCCTTTCCCTCCAACCCGCATCCAGCGAAGGGGGAAATAAGAAAAGGAAGGTTCATCATTAGCCCACAAGGAGAAACAGTAACAAGCAACCAACACCTCCGTGGGACTTGCCCCATAGCGCTTACCACAAAAACTTTCTGTACTCTCGCAATCACAGCCAAGGAGGCACGTCCGGACCCCAATGCAGTTACTTGTACGTTTCCCGATCAACTTCCATCCTTCTTCCGTGCTATTCGATACAGGAGCTGAAAGAAGCTCTGTCTCCTTAGAATTTAGACCCCTCATTTACCTGGGATCTAAAGTTCTTAAGGGTAGCTCACTATCGAATATGCCAACGATCAAGAGTTCGAAGCTATGAATACAATCTTAGGATGTTCACCACGCTTACCCGACAAAATTTTCCCCATCGATCTCATCCCTATCACACTGGAAAGCTTAGACGTTATCATCTAAATGGACTGGTCATCTCATTTTCGAGCTAAGACCGTTTGTTTCGACAAACTCATCTGTATCCCCCCTTTTCAGGGAGTAAAACTCTCGTCGTCCAGGAGGACAAACCTGGATGACGACTTCGCAGCTTGTCTTCCTTAAAAATGTGCAAGTACCTCGAGAAGGACTACGACGCACCCCTCGCCCATGTCGCTAGACGTAAACCTAAGGAAAGCCGAGTCCAAGACATTCCTGTAGTCAAGGACCACCCAGAGTCTTTCCTGAGGATTTTCCTGGGCTACCGCCGCATTGACAAGTTGCAATTCCGTATAAGACCTCGTTCCTGGCACAACACCGGTCGCCAAGACACCATGTCGTTTGGCACCACTCGAAATGCAAAAGCTGCCAAAGCAGCTGCAGGAACTTCTAAACCATGACTCTGTCCGCTCAAGTTCGCCCCCTGGGGAGCCCCGAATTTCCCCTATCAAAAGAAAGACGGATTCCTCCGCCTGTACACCCATTATAGTGAACCTAACGAGCTGACCGACAAGAACCGATAATCACCCCCGAGGATCGACGACCAATTCGAATAGTTGCTGGAAGCAACTTGCATCTCAAAGGTAGACCTCCGCCCAGATTGTCATCAGGTTCGTGTCAGTAAAGCCGGCATTCCTAAGACCGCATTCTAACTCGATACGGACATTACGAATTCCCGTCATGCCATTTGGCCTAGCCAACACACCAACAGTATTCATGGACCTAATGAACAGAGTGTGTAGGCCATACTTGGACAGATTCGTAATCGTATTCATAAACGACTTTCTCATATACTCCAGGAACAAGGAAGATCATGTGAAACACCTTAAGCTCATTCTAGAACTCCCCGGAAGTCGGAAATCGTACGCCAAATTCTCAAAGCGTAAATTTGGGCTCCGAGAAGTACATTTCCTTGATTATGTTATCAACCATGAAGGAATTCGGACTTAGACCAGACGTAACCCACTACATCAATGGCCGAGCATGAAATCCGGAATCCGAGAATCTTCATAAACTCCTTTTGACTAGGGTCACCGATCTCGATATTCCATCCACCCGGAATCCGACGTGTGTACGAGGATCCCCGAGAATATTGATGGCGGCCAGTCGTGAAAAAGGATATCGCCTTGCATATAACCAAGTGCCTCACTCACTCCAAGGTCAAGGCGAAATATCAAAACTCCTCTCCTCATCACCGCCGATAAGGATAGTCGATCTGCGCCCCGTCTTCTTTGGAATTCCCTCCAGAGAATCGCTAGGGACGCGACTAGACCTTATCACCGCATACCACCCTCCGACCGATGGTCAGAGCTAAAGGACGATCCAAACGCTTGAAGAGATGCTGAGAGCGCGGGTAGTTGTCTTCGTAGGAAGCCGAGATACTCACCTCTCCTGAGTTCACCTATGACAACGACCTTCATGCCAGCATCCAGAGCGAACCTTTCAATATCTATTTGGACGCAAGTGTCAGTCACCGCCCTGTTGGCTAGAAGCTAACGATTGACGACTTGCAAGGTCCGACGCCTCCCTTCATCCGTGGAAGACTGGAAGCATCCCGTACCCGGCAGAAAAGCTACGTAACCAACCAGAAGAAAACCCCCGAGTCCCAAGATGGCGATAGAGTACCTCCCAAGGTATCGCCATGGGAAAGGGATAGCCTGCTTCTGGAGACGCGGCAGACTGAGCCCTAGGTACGCCAGTCAAAACTAAGTCTTAGGACGTATTAGTCCGACCGCTCATCGCCTTCAGCTCCACCAGATTCCTTCAAACGTTCATACATATATATTTCCATGTCTCACTCTCGAAAAGCATCTATCTGATGAGACCATCGTCAACCCCCTCGACAAGGTCGAAATCGATGCTGAACTCAAACTCTTTGATGAACCGCTTAAGGTTGTTGATCGGGAGGTCAAACAACCCAGGCAAGTCTTTCATCCATCATCAAGTTTCAGTGGAGATTCTCAACGTGGTCACGATCTCACATGGGAACGTGAGGACCAAATCCGTCAGAAATATCCACATCGGTTCCAGAACATTCCTCCATGATGGTACGAACTAAATTTCGGGACGAAATTTCTTTCAACCCGGGGAGAATGTGACAACCGTCAAATTCTAGGTGCAATTTATACTCTATGTCTCTCTTATTGTCTATCGTTACCTTTAACTGATCAATAACCGGATACGCGACAGTGTCGGAACCACAGCCGGAATCAATTTATATAAGTCCTAATGCCAAGAAAACACCTACTGAACTTTCCTAAGTTCACAACGTATAATAACTAAGAACTTTCGGTTAACAAAAAGGTCCAACGAAGCAAAAACGTAAAAACAAAAATCAAATAAAATCTGATAAAATGCACGGTGCGCAACACCTCTTGCCAGATTTCAAAAATTTTACATTTTTAGTCCTTATCTCGTTTTTGTAATCCAACACCCAATCAAAACCGACCCTTGGCACTCATTTACTGCAACTTTGGCGACTCTAACACCCCTTTTATCATTTCTATCCCTTTCTTTTCCTTTTCTTTTTCATTTTATAAAATCACAAACACACACTCAAAACACACACATAAGAAACTCTCTCAAAAACCTCCCTTCACACCTTCATTTACAGCCACCAAAAGTCATCTTTTACACCATCAAAATCATTCAAACAAGCAAAGGAAACAAGAGGGACAAAGCTATTCCGATCTTGACATGCTTAGATCTTCAAATTTATGGTTAAAAGTTACTTATAAACTGATATAATGATGATTAATAAGGTTTATACCGATTGCATGTCAAGATCTATCACTTACAAAAACGATTTTGCAAGAAAAACTCAAAAAGGGGAAGAACAGCAGGGCAGGTGCGCAGCACCTATGCCCAGGTGCTTAGCACCGGCCTGCTGTCCTTCCCGAAAATCGTCGTTTTGGCCGTTTGAAGCTTGGTTACGCAATCTGACTTTTGAGACTTGACATTTGGGACTGAGTTTGGTAAAAATGCACATATTGGTGACTTGTATTGAACTTAATTGACTAAGATAAACATGTTTGAAAACGTTATGTATATATATGTGTTTTGTAAGCGGGAAAGTGGTTGATATTTTTGGACATAGAATTTGGGCGCGGAAGCGCTGCCCAAATTTTGTTAGAAAATATAAAACACTTGGGCAAACAAAACATATTCAACATAATAACAATAACATCAACTTTGGACTTTTTGACTAAAACAAAACGTTAACCGTTTCGGATTATATTGGACAAAATGGACCTTGACACTTAAAGTTTGACTAAAAATTTACTTATATTACATAATATAACACAAATTTCATTTATTATATATTAGGTATAATAACTTAATATAATAATAACACTTGAACAAATCTTGGTATCCTTAGGCATTAGGTGATTCCCGGCTCTCATTTTCGACCATTTTTCCAAGTTCTTATCTTCGCAACCCGTGAGTTACACCCCTCCTTACTCTTACCCAAGTACTCTTTTTGGGGGAAACATGAGATCAAACCTTTTGTGGACGATACTTTTTCTTGCAAAACTGATGTGTGCACTTAAATTTGCGAACAATGCTTATGAGCTAATTGTCCTTGAACTCTTTTGAATCCTTACCACTTTTTGAACTTATTGAACTATTTTGACTTTTTGAACTTTATTTTGACTTTTGAACTTATTGAACTAGTTTGACCTTTGAACTTATTGAACTATTTTGACTTTTGAACTTATTGAACTAGTTTGACTTTTGAACTTATTGAACTAGTTTGACTTTTGAACTTATTGAACTATTTTGACTTTTGAACTTATTTTGACTTGGAACTTTTGGAACATATTGAACTTTGGAACTATTTTGTACGAACTATTTGAACTCTTATGCGTAAAACATTTTACTCTACTTGAACTTACTGACTCGCTCTCTTTTGAACTAAACTAATCATTGATGCTTGTATACGGACCAACCCTTGATGGAACTATCACATGATCTTAAGTGGCGGACGACTATCTCTCTTTAAAACAAAACTACTTAGTGCCCAGCTACTTTTTGGACTTGGACTTACACACTATTAACTACATAGCCGTATAGTAATTATGGGTATCGATACTTAGGAAAGAACCGTTCCTTGCTTAGATGGCAGTCTAAGTACATATTACTAAGAACTTGAACAACTTCCCGTAGGATAGGCGGGAAGAGGGGCCTCACGGTTGAACAATCGGATTAGTGTGAACACTTAAGTTATAGATGCCAAGAGGTTGATACAAGAAATCTAATTAGCTACCTTTACGCATAAATTTACGAACTTTTGGCGATTACTCCGCAACTACGTTTTGACTAACACTTGACTTTACTTAGTCTTTACGAACTTAGGGCACTGATTCGCCCGTTACTTGAAACTTCAAAAGTATATAAATTTTAAGCGACTTTTCTCCGCTAACCTCCCTTTTGGGAAATCTTTTTTTTACCTTTATATACTCATATTGAACTTTTACGAACTTTGAGCTTATTTTGAACATCTATTGAAACCATTGATCAACTTATAAACTGTAACTCAGTCACTACGTTTTCGTAGTTGACACTTTATCTCATGTTTCAGGAAACTAAGCGTAAGTTATGAAGTGCATTGCTCAGGCGGGTCAAGCTAGTCATGTGAAGAGTAATACGGGAAAAGACCTTTGATACTTGGGAATTTTTATTAAAATACTTTGTTATGTATTTGTCGTTTTATATTTACGGATCTTGGTTGTATCTTTCGAACATGATTACCTTTTTAATTTCAATTTACTTAACTTGAACCGTTGACTTTTGGTATAACTCGTGAAATGATTCTTTGCTCTTCACATTCCGTGTTTCCGCTTTAGCGGGGTGTGACATAATCCAAACTTCACACAACCCTAATAAACATTAAAATTACCTATATCAACTATTCAAACCACTTTATACCCAGTAAAACGCTTATTTTATTGTAAAACATAGATTACATCCCGTACGAGTTAGAATTACGTTTAGGTCTGTGATATTGATGTCAAATAATCCCCTACGTTACAATAGCATTAAGAATGTCTTAAGAATAGTATTTGAAGCCATTTAATCCATAAAAAACTCAATCAAATCGAATATACCATTTTAAAATCAACACCCAAATTTTCAAAACCCATAGGTACTTTCAAAACTAATTTTACAACACCGTACCATACATTTCCGTTTCTAATCCAAACTTCCACACTACCCTAATAAACTTTAAAATTACCTATAGCAACTATTCAAACCAATTTATACCCAATAAAACGCTTATTTTATTGTAAAACCTAGATTAAATCCCGTACGAGTTAGAATTACGTTTAGGTGTGTGATATTGATGTCAAATAATCCCCTACGTTACAATAGCATTAAGAATGTCTTAAGAATAGTATTTGAAGCCATTTAATCCATAAAAAACTCAATCAAATCGAATATACCATTTTAAAATCAACACCCAAATTTTAAAAACCCATAGGTACTTTCAAAAACTAATTTTACAACACCGTACCATACATTTCCGTTTCTAATCCAAACTTCCACACTACCCTAATAAACATTAAAATTACCTATATCAACTATTTAAACCAATTTATACCCAATAAAACGCTTATTTTATTGTAAAACCTAGATTACATCTCGTACGAGTTAGAATTACGTTTAGGTGTGTGATATTGATGTCAAATAATCCCCTACGTTACAATAGCATTAAGAATGTCTTAAGAATAGTATTTGAAGCCATTTAATCCATAAAAAACTCAATCAAATCTAATATACCATTTTAAAATCAACACCCAAATTTTAAAAACCCATAGGTACTTTCAAAAACTAATTTTACAACACCGTACCATACATTTCCGTTTCTAATCCAACTTCCACACTACCCTAATAAACTTTAAAATTACCTATAGCAACTATTCAAACCAATTTATACCCAATAAAACGCTTATTTTATTGTAAAACCTAGATTAAATCCCGTACGAGTTAGAATTACGTTTAGGTGTGTGATATTGATGTCAAATAATCCCCTACGTTACAATAGCATTAAGAATGTCTTAAGAATAGTATTTGAAGCCATTTAATCCATAAAAAACTCAATCAAATCGAATATACCAATTTAAAATCAAAACCCAAATTTTAAAAACCCATAGGTACTTTCGAAAACTAATTTTACAACACCGTACCATACATTTCCGTTTCTAATCCAAACTTCCACACTACCCTAATAAATTTTAAAATTACCTATAGCAACTATTCAAACCAATTTATACCCAATAAAACGCTTATTTTATTGTAAAACCTAGATTAAATCCCGTACGAGTTAGAATTACGTTTAGGTGTGTGATATTGTCACACCCCGCTAAAGCGGAAACACGGAATGTGAAGAGCAAAGAATCATTTCACGGGTTACACTAAAAATAACGGTTCGAGTCATTAAGATTTAAATTAAAAAGAGTACAAGTCAAAGATACAACCAAGTTCAATGTAAAACCACAGTACATAATCAAAGTGTTTTAAATAAAATTCCCAAAATAAGGTCTTCTTCCGAAGTACACTTCACACAATGAACTTGACCCGCCCGAGCAATGCACTTCATAACTTACGCTTAATTCCTGAAACATGAGATAAAGTGTCAACTACGAAAACGTAGTGAGTGAGTTACAGTTTATGATTTGGAGAAAAAGTTCAATTAAAGAGTTCAGAGTCAAAGAATTTCAAGATAAGATCAGATACTTAAAATTCGAGAGTAACTTAATTAAATTTAAGTGCTTAAAATTCAAGAATGACCCAATTTCAAGACAATTTCAAGTACTTTAGAATAAATTTAAGTAAGTATTAAAAGTTGGTTCAAGTTGACCGAAATAAGTTTAAGTTAGACACAAAGTCAATAGTGTAGCGAGAGAACGGGGTCGTGGTCATTACCTCAGCGGTGGATTAATCCACATGTGCAAGATAGGAGGTAAGTAAATGCGTAATATAGACCTATGATCCTCAAGTTGTACCAACCGCTAAGCTTAATATACGTAAGATTTAGGCTACACACTAATCCGATTCTAGTCAAGAACTGCCCACTAATCGAGTCTACAGTCAGAGTCCGCGAGGACATAGCAATATGTACCTTGGTCGCTACCCATTGGCAAGGAGTGACCTCTCCTAAGTATCGATACCCATAATATATGCTAACGGCTTACGCTAATAGTGTGTATAGTAGTCAGAGAAAAATCGTGGGACTTGAGTCGATCCAATTTGTAAAATCTTTTGTTGCACTTACGGCGTTATATTCTCACTTCGGGTTTAGTACTTAAATACAACTAAGCTATCAATGTCTATTCAAGTATCCAAAAAGGTAAACCTAGGGAGTCTAAGGTAAGCCAATCCGAACAGTTGATGTTGTTTACGCATATTAGTTCAAACAGTTCATACAAAAGAGAGTTCCAGAGCAGTTTATTTAGTTCAAAAGTTTCCATAAATAGAAGTGTAGTTCGAGAGAATCGAAAAGGTTTCCAAAAATAGTGAGTCGATCAAATGGTTTCAAAAGTATAAAAGTCAAAGTTTAATATTCAAAAGTCAAAGTTGGTTGAAATAGTTTTAATTTCACAATAGTTTGAATAGTTCGAGAGTCAAAATAGTTTTTATAAGTCCAAAAGTCAAATTAGTCCGATAAGTACCAAAAGTCAAAATAGTTGATAAGCGATTTCACATAATGCCATAGTTCAGAAACAAAACAATTTTGATCTCATGTTTCCCCCAAAAAGAGTACTTAAAATGTAAAAGTAAGGAGGGGTGTAACTCACGGTTTGCGAAGAGAATGAACTCGGAATCGATCGGAGAATGGAGTCGGGAATCACGGAGTGCCTAGGAATACCAAGATTGTTCAAAAGTTAATGTCTTATTTGGTCCTTTATATAAGATTAGGTAACTTTTGTTTATGATTGTGTGTTGAAGTCAAATTGTCTCAAAAATTGGTCCGAAGCGGTTAACGTTTATTTTTAGTTTGAAAGTTCAAAGTCAAAGTTATTATTATGATACACATGTTTTGGTTACTGAAATGATTTAGGTTTTCTAACGAAATTTGGCCAGCGCTTCCGAGCCCAAATTTCATGTCCAAAACCTACAATCATTTCCGCTCACAAAACATACATATACACAAAAGAACTTCACCACAAGTCAAATAAATCCAAAAAGTCCAATACAAGTCATTATTATTATTAGTTTTGCTCATCTCAGTCTTATAATAATATTTGTAAAAGTCCAGAATGCGTGTACCAATTTAAAACGGACCAAAAGACGATTTTTCGGAAGAACAGCAGCTCGGTGCTGCGCACCTGAGCCTAGGTGCGGCGCACCTAGCTGCTGTTGCTTTCCCGTTTGGCGTTTTTCTTGCTAAAAACGTTTTGTGATACAAGGATTTCAACATGCAACCGGTGGGTAACTTATAAAACATCATTATTATGGTTTCTAAACAACTTTTATCCACAAAAACATAGATCTAAGTATCGTTTAGGTAAAAATCGTTTTTGTAGAGAAAGTGGTAAAAATCTTTATAAAAACTCGTTTTTATTGTTTAGATCTAACATGCAATTAGTAAATATCCTTTAAAACATCATTTTAACAGTTTCTAAAGAGCTTTTGTTCACAGATTCGTGGATTTAAAGTGTATTTCAATTAAAACGTTTTTGACCATAAAAAGTCAAAGATTTGCATAAAAATACATTTTTAACCGTTAGATCTTACATGCAATCGATTATTTATGTAAAAACAGTAAAAGGGAAGTAATCTACCGAAGGAAATCGAGTGGATGATGTTTTTGGTCCGATTGGAGCTTCAAAAATCTTTACAACGGTGGTCCTTTTTGATATAAACAACACCCCTTGGCTTTACTTGAAGTTTAGAACGATTTGTATGGATTAAAAGTGAACTTTAATGGTGGAATATCTCTGGTTTGTGTGGTGTTCTTGAGGGAAAATAGAGAGAAAAGGGCTATGTGTGTGTTTTTGTGTGTGTAAAATGATTTAAGAAATGAAAAATGAAAAGTAATTAAGTGAAATTATGTTAAAGGAGTATTGGAATACTGAAATGCAGTAAATGATGGCCTGGACTCGTTCTTGATTGGTTTAAAAGTGTGTAAAAACGAGGCAAGGACCAAACTTGAAAATATTTTGAAATCTGGTGGGGGGTGCTGCGCACCACACCAAGGGGTGCGGCGCACCGGGCCATTTTCAGTGTTTTCAGATTCTTCGTTTTTACGTTATTGCTTCGTTGGACCTTTTTGTTAATTGAAAGTTCTTAATTATGATTAGGTATGAACTTAGGGAAGTTCAATATGTGTTTTCTTGGTATTAGGACTTATAAAATTGATTCCGGAAGATATTCCGACATTAATTCCGACAGAGTACAGACTCAACAGTTACGAACTAGAACAAGGCGAATACGATAAAAGAGTGACTAATGATTTGAACCGATAGCGACTGAACAAGTACCAAGAATTTTGACGGTTGTCACAGATATTGATGTCAAATAATCCCCTACGTTACAATAGCATTAAGAATGTCTTAAGAATAGTATTTGAAGCCATTTAATCCATAAAAAACTCAATCAAATCGAATATACCATTTTAAAATCAACACCCAAATTAGTACTTTCAAAAACTAATTTTACAACACCGTACCATACATTTCCGTTTCTAATCCAAACTTCCACACTACCCTAATAAACTTTAAAATTACCTATATCAACTATTCAAACCAATTTATACCCAATAAAACGCTTATTTTATTGTAAAACCTAGATTACATCCCGTACGAGTTAGAATTACGTTTAGGTGTGTGATATTGATGTCAAATAATCCCCTACGTTACAATAGCATTAAGAATGTCTTAAGAATAGTATTTGAAGCCATTTAATCCATAAAAAACTCAATCAAATCGAATATACCATTTTAAAATCAAAACCCAAATTTTAAAAACCCATAGGTACTTTCAAAAACTAATTTTACAACACCGTACCATACATTTCCGTTTCTAATCCAAACTTCCACACTACCCTAATAAACTTTAAAATTACCTATATCAACTATTCAAACCAATTTATACCCAATAAAACGCTTATTTTATTGTAAAACCTAGATTACATCCCGAGTTAGAATTACGTTTAGGTGTGTGATATTGATGTCAAATAATCCCCTACGTTACAATAGCATTAAGAATGTCTTAAGAATAGTATTTGAAGCCATTTAATCCATAAAAAACTCAATCAAATCGAATATACCATTTTAAAATCAACACCCAAATTTTAAAAACCCATAGGTACTTTCAAAAACTAATTTTACAACACCGTACCATACATTTCCGTTTCTAATCCAAACTTCCACACTACCCTAATAAACTTTAAAATTACCTATATCAACTATTCAAACCAATTTATACCCAATAAAACGCTTATTTTATTGTAAAACCTAGATTACATCCCGTACGAGTTAGAATTACGTTTAGGTGTGTGATATTGATGTCAAATAATCCCCTACGTTACAATAGCATTAAGAATGTCTTAAGAATAGTATTTGAAGCCATTTAATCCATAAAAAACTCAATCAAATCGAATATACCATTTTAAAATCAAAACCCAAATTTTAAAAAACCCATAGGTACTTTCGAAAACTAATTTTACAACACCGTACCATACATTTCCGTTTCTAATCCAAACTTCCACACTACCCTAATAAACTTTAAAATTACCTATATCAACTATTCAAACCAATTTATACCCAATAAAACGCTTATTTTATTGTAAAACCTAGATTACATCCCGTACGAGTTAGAATTACGTTTAGGTGTGTGATATTGATGTCAAATAATCCCCTACGTTACAATAGCATTAAGAATGTCTTAAGAATAGTATTTGAAGCCATTTAATCCATAAAAAACTCAATCAAATCGAATATACCATTTTAAAATCAACACCCAAATTTTAAAAACCCATAGGTACTTTCAAAAACTAATTTTACAACACCGTACCATACATTTCCGTTTCTAATCCAAACTTCCACACTACCCTAATAAACTTTAAAATTACCTATATCAACTATTCAAACCAATTTATACCCAATAAAACGCTTATTTTATTGTAAAACCTAGATTACATCCCGTACGAGTTAGAATTACGTTTAGGTGTGTGATATTGATGTCAAATAATCCCCTACGTTACAATAGCATTAAGAATGTCTTAAGAATAGTATTTGAAGCCATTTAATCCATAAAAAACTCAATCAAATCGAATATACCATTTTAAAATCAACACCCAAATTTTAAAAACCCATAGGTACTTTCAAAAACTAATTTTACAACACCGTACCATACATTTCCGTTTCTAATCCAAACTTCCACACTACCCTAATAAACTTTAAAATTACCTATATCAACTATTCAAACCAATTTATACCCAATAAAACGCTTATTTTATTGTAAAACCTAGATTACATCCCGTACGAGTTAGAATTACGTTTAGGTGTGTGATATTGATGTCAAATAATCCCCTACGTTACAATAGCATTAAGAATGTCTTAAGAATAGTATTTGAAGCCATTTAATCCATAAAAAACTCAATCAAATCGAATATACCATTTTAAAATCAACACCCAAATTTTAAAAACCCATAGGTACTTTCAAAAACTAATTTTACAACACCGTACCATACATTTCCGTTTCTAATCCAAACTTCCACACTACCCTAATAAACTTTAAAATTACCTATATCAACTATTCAAACCAATTTATACCCAATAAAACGCTTATTTTATTGTAAAACCTAGATTACATCCCGTACGAGTTAGAATTACGTTTAGGTGTGTGATATTGATGTCAAATAATCCCCTACGTTACAATAGCATTAAGAATGTCTTAAGAATAGTATTTGAAGCCATTTAATCCATAAAAACTCAATCAAATCGAATATACCATTTTAAAATCAACACCCAAATTTTAAAAACCCATAGGTACTTTCAAAAACTAATTTTACAACACCGTACCATACATTTCCGTTTCTAATCCAAACTTCCACACTACCCTAATAAACTTTAAAATTACCTATATCAACTATTCAAACCAATTTATACCCAATAAAACGCTTATTTTATTGTAAAACCTAGATTACATCCCGTACGAGTTAGAATTACGTTTAGGTGTGTGATATTGATGTCAAATAATCCCCTACGTTACAATAGCATTAAGAATGTCTTAAGAATAGTATTTGAAGCCATTTAATCCATAAAAAACTCAATCAAATCGAATATACCATTTTAAAATCAAAACCCAAATTTTAAAAACCCATAGGTACTTTCAAAAACTAATTTTACAACACCGTACCATACATTTCCGTTTCTAATCCAAACTTCCACACTACCCTAATAAACTTTAAAATTACCTATATCAACTATTCAAACCAATTTATACCCAATAAAACGCTTATTTTATTGTAAAACCTAGATTACATCCCGTACGAGTTAGAATTACGTTTAGGTGTGTGATATTGATGTCAAATAATCCCCTACGTTACAATAGCATTAAGAATGTCTTAAGAATAGTATTTGAAGCCATTTAATCCATAAAAAACTCAATCAAATCGAATATACCATTTTAAAATCAAAACCCAAATTTTAAAAACCCATAGGTACTTTCAAAAACTAATTTTACAACACCGTACCATACATTTCCGTTTCTAATCCAAACTTCCACACTACCCTAATAAACTTTAAAATTACCTATATCAACTATTCAAACCAATTTATACCCAATAAAACGCTTATTTTATTGTAAAACCTAGATTACATCCCGTACGAGTTAGAATTACGTTTAGGTGTGTGATATTGATGTCAAATAATCCCCTACGTTACAATAGCATTAAGAATGTCTTAAGAATAGTATTTGAAGCCATTTAATCCATAAAAAACTCAATCAAATCGAATATACCATTTTAAAATCAACACCCAAATTTTAAAAACCCATAGGTACTTTCAAAAACTAATTTTACAACACCGTACCATACATTTCCGTTTCTAATCCAAACTTCCACACTACCCTAATAAACTTTAAAATTACCTATATCAACTATTCAAACCAATTTATACCCAATAAAACGCTTATTTTATTGTAAAACCTAGATTACATCCCGTACGAGTTAGAATTACGTTTAGGTGTGTGATATTGATGTCAAATAATCCCCTACGTTACAATAGCATTAAGAATGTCTTAAGAATAGTATTTGAAGCCATTTAATCCATAAAAAACTCAATCAAATCGAATATACCATTTTAAAATCAAAACCCAAATTTTAAAAACCCATAGGTACTTTCAAAAACTAATTTTACAACACCGTACCATACATTTCCGTTTCTAATCCAAACTTCCACACTACCCTAATAAACTTTAAAATTACCTATATCAACTATTCAAACCAATTTATACCCAATAAAACGCTTATTTTATTGTAAAACCTAGATTACATCCCGTACGAGTTAGAATTACGTTTAGGTGTGTGATATTGATGTCAAATAATCCCCTACGTTACAATAGCATTAAGAATGTCTTAAGAATAGTATTTGAAGCCATTTAATCCATAAAAAACTCAATCAAATCGAATATACCATTTTAAAATCAAAACCCAAATTTTAAAAACCCATAGGTACTTTCAAAAACTAATTTTACAACACCGTACCATACATTTCCGTTTCTAATCCAAACTTCCACACTACCCTAATAAACTTTAAAATTACCTATATCAACTATTCAAACCAATTTATACCCAATAAAACGCTTATTTTATTGTAAAACCTAGATTACATCCCGTACGAGTTAGAATTACGTTTAGGTGTGTGATATTGATGTCAAATAATCCCCTACGTTACAATAGCATTAAGAATGTCTTAAGAATAGTATTTGAAGCCATTTAATCCATAAAAAACTCAATCAAATCGAATATACCATTTTAAAATCAACACCCAAATTTTAAAAACCCATAGGTACTTTCAAAAACTAATTTTACAACACCGTACCATACATTTCCGTTTCTAATCCAAACTTCCACACTACCCTAATAAACTTTAAAATTACCTATATCAACTATTCAAACCAATTTATACCCAATAAAACGCTTATTTTATTGTAAAACCTAGATTACATCCCGTACGAGTTAGAATTACGTTTAGGTGTGTGATATTGATGTCAAATAATCCCCTACGTTACAATAGCATTAAGAATGTCTTAAGAATAGTATTTGAAGCCATTTAATCCATAAAAAACTCAATCAAATCGAATATACCATTTTAAAATCAAAACCCAAATTTTAAAAACCCATAGGTACTTTCAAAAACTAATTTTACAACACCGTACCATACATTTCCGTTTCTAATCCAAACTTCCACACTACCCTAATAAACTTTAAAATTACCTATATCAACTATTCAAACCAATTTATACCCAATAAAACGCTTATTTTATTGTAAAACCTAGATTACATCCCGTACGAGTTAGAATTACGTTTAGGTGTGTGATATTGATGTCAAATAATCCCCTACGTTACAATAGCATTAAGAATGTCTTAAGAATAGTATTTGAAGCCATTTAATCCATAAAAAACTCAATCAAATCGAATATACCATTTTAAAATCAACACCCAAATTTTAAAAACCCATAGGTACTTTCAAAAACTAATTTTACAACACCGTACCATACATTTCCGTTTCTAATCCAAACTTCCACACTACCCTAATAAACTTTAAAATTACCTATATCAACTATTCAAACCAATTTATATCCAATAAAACGCTTATTTTATTGTAAAACCTAGATTACATCCCGTACGAGTTATAATTACGTTTAGGTGTGTGATATTGATGTCAAATAATCCCCTACGTTACAATAGCATTAAGAATGTCTTAAGAATAGTATTTGAAGCCATTTAATCCATAAAAAACTCAATCAAATCGAATATACCATTTTAAAATCAAAACCCAAATTTTAAAAACCCATAGGTACTGATGTGCAAAATCTAGTTTTCCGAAAATTAACTTTTACTAGATTACTACACGGGCAGTGTACCCTTATCGGTTGTAAAATAGTATTGGTAAATATCGGGTTCGAACACAGGGACTATTTATAATTGAGAATTTTAGTTTTTGTAATAAATTGGGTTTGGTCTAAAGAAGACTTGATTATACTAATGACAAAAATACTTTTCTGATTCAAATATGGATAAAAGACGCTTGCTTGGACCGTTTACGAATGTGTGTTATCTCTTAGGTGTGAAAATGTCGAAAAACTTCTAATATAAAATCCTAAGTTCCTCTCGAATACCGGATTTCTCCAATTACCTAACCATGCAACTATTCCTCTCGAATATAGTTAACACCTCAAGTAATTGTGCATAAAGTTCCAAGCCGATGTGTGAGAATTAACCTATAAGCTTCCTCTCGAATAGCTTACTAACTAATAAACCGATTTCTCTTAATTTATTAACTAGCGTTTGTGTTATTACTTACTTGTTTAGATTGTTGTTAGCGATTCCTCTCGAATACCGCTAACTCATAATCAACTAAAGACCGGCCGATTAATTCGTTCTTATTTTACTAAAAATTACGGATTCCTCTCGAATACCCGTTTTTAGTTTACCAAATAAAAGTATAAACAATCTTAACAATATAATCAAAATAACAACCCAAACGGATCCCCAATTAACCTCTACACATCAATCGACTTTCACACCCAAAATCTAACACATAAACGATCACAAAATCCAAGCAAACGTTTAAAGGAATTAGCTACTCATAATTGTAACAAACACAATCAAATATGTAAAAGACATGATTCAATTTGCAAATAAAAATGATAAAAGATTCAATACCAAAATCCAGAAATTAGGTTCCAAGTATCCTCAAATTAACAAAGTAGAAATTAAAGTAACGATTGTTCAACTTGCAATAACGATTGTGACAATTCTTTGGATTTCCCCTTGCTAATTGATGATTAAGAACTGAGAATATGATGATAATGATAGTGTTTATGTCCAGAAAATCGTTCATAAGTATTAGCCCCACTAACTCTTGGGTTCCCACTTAATTAGGATTAAAGAGACAAAATTGTAACTGCCAGGTGACCTTGTTGCGCCGCAAGTGGATCCTCTTGCGCCGCAACTCGTGATCAGTAGCTCCAGTTTGTAGATTTATTCGTTGCGGTCGTTTTGGCGCTGACCGGAGGTCTTTTCGAGTCCGTATGCTCCCGATCCATCCGTTTTACTATCAGCTGCACTTTTGGTCCCAAATTGTCTCCTTTAACTCCAAACATAACTAAAAACCTATAAAACACACTTTACACAAAATATAAGCAATACGGGGTCTATCCATTACGTTTGGGACACAAAACATAACAAATATCGCTATAAAATACTCGTATAAATGAGCGATATCAGGTACTTTCAAAAACAAATTTTACAACACCGTACCATACATTTCCGTTTTTAATCCAAACTTCCACACTACCCTAATAAACTTTAAAATTACCTATAGCAACTATTCAAACCAATTTATACCCAATAAAACGCTTATTTTATTTTAAAACATAGATTACATCCCGTACGAGTTAGAATTACGTTTAGGTGTGTGATATTGATGTCAAATAATCCCCTACGTTACAATAGCATTAATGTCTTAAGAATAGTATTTGAAGCCATTTAATCCATAAAAAACTCAATCAAATCGAATATACCATTTTAAAATCAACACCCAAATTT
>CAJVGC010000317.1:0-24163 GCA_910822075.1 Senecio squalidus
GATTTCGAAATCGTCAATAACGGGTTCAGCAGACAGGTGCTGCGCACCCCTAGGGTGGTGCTGCGCACCTACGTGGTCAGAGGCCCGGTGCTGCGCACCTGGAGATGGGTGTTGCGCACCTGTCTGGTCAGAACCTGGGTGCTGCGCACCTGGGCTCTGTTTTGCTCCATTTTCGGCTTGATCTCCTCCATAAGTATGTCCCGAGCGTGTATTGATTGCATTTACATGTTCATCTTTGTGTTTGGACAGGGTGACATTCCGTCTTGTGTTCCGGGATGTTGATACTTCGGTGCTTGATTATTGGAAGTGTTTCCTTGGTTCTGTGGGCGTGGATTCGGTTGAGTATGCTTGGTATTTGGGCCCGGGTGGTCTGATTTGAGTTCCGTTCGTTCATCCTATCGAACCTTCTCTCTAAATCTTTGATGTGCTGCCTGCTGATTTCTCTGTCCTTGCTCGATTTGCTCAGTTAAAACTTTAATTGGTTACGGACATCGTTAATTTGGACAATCGTCATTGGTTGATTTTTGGGTGTTGATGAACGATTTCAAAAGATCTTTCATGCTTGGATCTTCATCTTCGTTTTTCGGTGGATCGTATCTTTGTCGTGGTGGGGAACGTGTGTTGTTTCTTTGCCATCCGTTGTCTCGATTGTCACCGCGGTTGTAGTTACCTCCGCGGTTTTGCCAATTTGACCCCCGATTAGGATAACCATACTGTGCGTAGCTGGCATCCTCCACTTGATTACACTCACTAGCATAGTGAGGTCCTCCGCATCCTTCACATCCATTCTTCACCAAGTGCATGTCTTTCTCCATTCGTCCCATACGCTTATCAATTCTTTCCGCTAATGTCTTGACCTCTTGAACTACCGAGGATATTTCATGGCTACTCTCAGCTTGAGCAACTTGTCCCCTGTTTCTTCGGCCTCGACCATCATCCCGATACTCCCTTGATAGGCTAATGACCAGCTTGTCTTCCATTAGGTTGTATGCTTCGTTGGTGGTTTTGTACATGAAATCTCCTCCTCCAGCTAGATCCAATTCGTTTTGAGACTCCTTGGTTAACCCGTAAAAGAAAATTTCAATGATGTTTTCTTTGCCCAATCCATGACCATAGCAACCTCTTAGCATCTCTTTTAGTCTAGCCCATGCTTCAGTGGAAGTCTCTCCATCTTCCTGTCGGAATCCTCTGATATCTCTGAGTAATTTCCTACCCAAGGCGGGTGGGAAAAATCTTTTGATGAAAGCCTCGCGCATTTGCGTCCATGTGGTTATTGAATTTTCATTAAGCTCCTCGAACCAAACCTTCGCATCTCCGGTGAGAGACGAAGGGAATAACCTCAGTTTGACAGGATCGCCCTTGCCTTGGCCATATTTGAACATCTCACACAGCTCGTTGAATTTTGCTATGTGTTTATGCGGATCTGAATTGTAACGCCCATCGAACGTGTTGTCTTGGATCATCTTGAGATGGTGACCCTTGACAACAAAGTCATCACCCAATTCCGGGGTGGTGATTGCCGACCCGCGGGTGGGTGGCACTGCTACAGCTGCGGCCCGTCGGTTCATTGGTGTGTCCAAAGGGTCCATAGCTGGTTGTGGTTCCGGTTTGTCTTCACAAAACACTTCTTCGACCTCTGGTTCTGAATCGCTTCCTCCGCTTTCTGATGACGCAATGTCTTCAAACTTGACGGGTGAAACTTGGTCAAAACTTGGTGGTGTCTGAAGTGATAAATTGCCTCTTCTCCTGCCTCGTCTCTTCGATACTCCTGGATTTGACTTTGGACTCGCGAGTGGTAATCCCGAAGCCCTTGTGTTCATCAACTACCTGAAATACCTGAAAAGACAAAAACAAGAAAAGCGTAAAACGTACCGGTGTTATAACAATTAAAAGTAACTTCTAAGTAAATAAATACTCAAAAGGATCGTATTACAAATTCGAAATAAAAACGAAAAATCAGTCCCCGGCAGCGGCGCCAAAAACTTGATGTGTAAAATCCAGTCTTAAAATTAACCTACTATTTAACGTAATTACACACTTCTAGGCAGTGGACCTATCCGTATATAATATAGTTTAAAGTAAGTATAGGTTCGTTCGCAGGGACTGATTTGTTTTAATATTCCGAATAAATAATACTGAGTATTTTTGGGGGTTTTTATCGTAACAAAAGATTGCAAGCAATTAGTAAAAAGAGTGATTAATTAAAATCGAACGAAAGATTTATGGATTAAATCAAATAAAGAGAGATTACACTTGTTTGACACTTCACCTATTTTCCGTTAATTTTATGAGATCGATTGTTGTTTCAACTTCTAAGATATAATAAAAGTCCTTCCGAATCTTTTATTAACTTTAATTATCTCTACTTACACCGTTCCTTCCGAATACAGTTATAAATATTAATAATCAAGCAATAAGTATCAAGCCTGTTTTTAGTGATTTAAACTTATAGAGTTTCCTTCCGAATAACTCCTCTAATTATCAAGTCCTTCCGAATCTTAATACTTAGACCTACTCACTTAAATTTAATTACCTAAGTTGTTATTACTAAGTCCTTCCGAATCTTAATAATTTTAAATCGATTATAGACCGACCGATTACTTCATAAAACTTATCTAATCTATCTAGATTCCTTCCGAATACCTAGAATGTTGATTAAACAAATTATATATAAACAACTATGATAACATATTAAATTTAAGCAAATAAGGATCGACGGTTAAACACAAAAACATAAAACAATCGAAAACGTTAAATAAACATCAAATAGGATCCGTTGTTCAAACAAGCATAAAGATAGTTTAGCTACTCATTATCGTGTTCAAAATAAAACTAATAATAAGAGAAAACATGCTGGAAAAATCAAGTCTAAAAAGGGAAACAAGAAACAAACTAAAAACCGAAACGTGTCGTGACCGACGTTGAATGAAAACCAAATTCCTAGCTCGAAACCTTGCCTCCAAACGAATCCTAAGCTTCCAATACTTGAGAATAATAATTGATTGAATGATTTTTCTGGATGTTTTGGGATTGTATTTATAGGCAAAAACTAGATAGAGTTTGTATTCGAAACCAACTCCATTTTCAAAATACAATGATGGGCCTTCCTAAAATTCTTGAACATTGCAGCGTGGCTTCTTTTATTTCCTTTTCTTTCTTTAAGAGTCCTACACCTTCAAATATATAACTACCATATTATATATAATATTTCTTTTTTCCTTTTTTTCCATGAGGCAATGTTGATTAAATTATGTTTTCTTGGTTTCCTCTCACCACGTGAAATCCCTTTTTTTCTCGTCTTCGTCACCTAAACTTTTCAGTTAGAATTGTCCCTAACTCTTTGAATTAGAAGAATAGTATTTAAAGAAAAACTATTAATTGCAACTCTCCCGAACGCATGTCTCAATATTAATTTCATATCTCTCATTTGAATTTATTGACATAGAGTCAATATCTTTTTCAAACTATTAACATCAAATTTTCATATTATTCATTATTTCTTCGTCTAAAAGTCCACTTTACCGTCACATTCAACCTATCACTTGAATAAAACACTTTCACACATTTAAATGTAAAAATATTATCCTATCCATCATGATTAAATACGAAAATGATCAAATATCGCATAGAAATAACTATATAAATATGCGATATCAGGCACTCACACACACGGCCAGACGCTTGCCCCGATACTTTCAAACATACCCAATCGTGGTCAGGACGGGACAACCCATCAAAGATATACTGGCAACACCAGAAAGATCAGGAAGGTTGGCGAAATGGGCCAAAGAGTTAAAGACCTACTCAATTGAATATAGGCCCAGACAGACCATGAAGGGACGAATACTGGCAGACTTCATCGCCGAGGTACCAACGCTTCTCCCCTCACCTATAAACTCCCAGATACCAGAGGGCAGCGTGCGGTCTCTCTATGCCGATAGGTCACCCCCCGGGCAGGACATAGGGGCCTGTTAAGAAAATGTCGTGTCTAGTATTGTAAAAGGTAATTTCCTTTATTATGATATGACGATTGTAATCTTTCGTATTATATAAAACATATACCGGCTCTCGAATAGAGACGGAAATTTTCACATCCACTAGTCTGAATGCATATCCTAGTGAAGATACAAAAAAAAAAGAGTCAAAGTACTCTTCTGGGAAGGACGCTTCCCAGCCTAACAACCATATATACGTATATGACGAAATAAATAAAAAAGAAGGAAGTAGTTAACAGAAACATGGGGAAAAACGCGCACCTTGGCGCTGATACACTAAAAACACAGTACACAAAGCAACATAAATAAGTGTCCAAAAGTCACACAGATTGTAAAGGGAAAACTACATATAATACCAAGCATAAAAGAAAATCACTCGACAACCGGAGCAGCAGGTTCTAGCTTCTTTAAATCTTCCACCGATAGCTCATGACTCTGGCTGAGTACCTCCAAGTAAGGGAAGGAAGGGTGACGCATGCGCTCAAGGGCTTCGTCCAACTTGGTTTCAGAATCAGGGTCAAAGTTGGGAGTAGCTTGAAGAGGGAGGTTCAAACGTGCCTGACGAAAGCCATTGCGTACTCCATGAGTGTATCCGGTTCCAGTAAACAAGGTGGCAAGTTCTCCATAAGGCGCGCTGAATTCATGGCTCTGGTGAAGTTTTTCCACAAAAAACTTAATACCATCCTTAACTAGCCACGTAGCCTTTTCCCTTAATATGGCGTTCTCAACCAGAAGCCTTTGATTTTCACCCTCAAATGTGACTGACCCTTCCGATGCGTCACCAACCAGAAACCTTTGATTCTCACCGCCCATCGCCACACCCTCCGTAGCCTTCTTATCACCAACTTCCAACAGCTTCACCTTCTCAACCAAACTTTCCCATTCAGCAACGGAAATTAGCTTCATCCCCGAGTCCACAGCCACAAGGGGCTCCCCTTTCACAAATTCACTATTTACCTCCTGTAAGTCACGAACAAGATCCTCCAAATCCCTAATCCGGCGTAGGGACTCAGCCTGTTTTCTTAAACCATGTACCACCCTGTGGAATTGGACCTTGGTACGTCTCCGGAGCTTCACATTCTCCTTCTCCAAGTTCTTAACTTTAGCTTTCAGGGTCGACAGACGACCTTTCTTCTGGGTAAGAGAACTCTCTAATTGCACAACACTATTCTGAGAGGCCACAAAACGGCCACGAGTTTCAGTACCTGCTACTGCCAACTGGGCCAGTAACACGTTGAAATTGTCAACCAGGATCTCATCAGAAAACCTCCTCCAACGAATAGATTCGGCAGGAGTGGCGAAGTAGTTCAACATGTCTTGACAGACATAGGGATCACCCATCTCACTATCGCACTTCACCCCCCAGCCAGGCAAATATCGGGACGAAGAGGGACCTTCCCTATCACCCAGCAAGCAAGGGGTAAAGGAACCTCCAGCTTCGGCAGTAAAAAGTTTCCCAGGTGTACTATCCCCTTCATCAATATCCTTACCTCGGTCACTAGAGGGGATAGGCTTTTCAATATCCGACTCATCGGAGGAGGAAAGAGATAGAGGATGGGAACTGGTGGCCCGCAGGGCAGGAGGAATATTCATCGTAAGACCGGCGCTATGGAAAGTAGGATCTGCCATACATCAAGAAGACATCAAAGCCTACATAAGAAGAGAGCATAGAAAGAAAGACGCAGGATAAAAACCTACCATTAGCAAGAGAAAGTCTCCTCCGTTTAACCCAAGTACCAGGGCCTTCGGACGCCTGTCCTGGTAACGGCGCTGACAAAACGGACGCAAGGGGGAAATCAGTCACCAAGGCGGGTACACCTGGTATCAAGGAACGCACCTCAACGGAGGGAAAGACAAAGTCCCCAACATCTTGCTCCAAAACACTGGGGACATTCTCCTCCAAAGAAACCTTGGGAAATGTGACTCCGGCCCAGGTATCGAGCTTTAAATAATCCAGCAAAGATATAGCTATAAAACATATATACAAAGCAAAAAGTCAGACCCAACGGAAGGATGGCTAAGTAAAAAAAAAGAAGGGGGAGAGAAGGAAGAAGTAACTTACGATCACCATTCAGTTGGATGGAAGGGTTTAGGTTTGCGAAAGGCCAGTGACGGCTTATACCTCCAAGTACCAGCACAGGCTCACAATGAGTCCGGACGGCAATCTTGTTCCGAGAAATCAGTTGGCAACATTCTACTTCTTCCATGGTCAGAACAGGAGGTGGGTCAAATATCGCACCCGACAGGATGCGTCTCCAATGTAGTGGTATCGGCGCTACCGAAGCATCCAACCAAACGAATTTATCCTTCCACTGCTTCACGCTAATGGGTAAGGGGAGAAAGCATTCCCACCCCTCATTCTCTACCTTCGGCCGACGCTCGAGGGTAAACCAGTCTCCTGAACGGATTAACCTAAAAAAGCTTCTCCAAAGGTTCAAAGTGGCGGGAAAACCTAGGGCGCGACACAGCAATTCGAAATTAGTTATCCTCAGAACCCCCATGGGATTCATCTGGATGGGACACATTTGATAGTATTCAATAACAGAAAGAAAGAAGCGAGTAAAGGGGATTCGAACATTGGAGGCGTCGAAAAAGCGAGTATACACCGCTATGGAACCCTCAGGACAACTGGTAACGTTAGAGTCGGCAGAGGGATTGCGAACCCGCCATTCTGATCTCAACCCAAACTCAGTAATAAAATCAGAGACAGAATCGGATGTGAGAGTACAACGAGAGATTAACATGTCAGTCTTTCCCATGATCGATGAAAACAGTGCAAGAAAAACAGCGAACAAGGATTATATGATGGAGGAAGAAAAGGAAATGAAAAGGTAATAAAAATAAAATGATTAAGGAGTATTTATGGGAAACCAATAACTCCCCACATCAATCAGTCATTTCCTCCCGTCAAATCAGAGGCATTAATGACTAAACAGGCAATAATGACCCTTTAAATACGAGTAGCAACGTCAGACAATCGTAGTCTAGGAAAGATTCGATCAGAAGTAGGCCCCCACTTTCGTACTCACTTCCCTAGGCTAGGGGGGGAGATGTTGAGATAGGGCACCTGTCGTCCATTTACTGGGTCTTCGTCCGGCCATGTACCAATAAGGCCTAAGGCATCGTCACAGGAGGAACGGATGGACGAAGGCATGCTGAAGTAGGAACATCGAAGAGAGTGCAACATTAATTATGGACAAGACAGAATGATGGTAGCATTTAATGAAGAGGAGCGTGGGAGACAAAACGCCGCCCACGCGCTTCTTCATTAAATGACTGTCACAGTCATTTAGTAGAGTGGAGGAAAGGTGGCCACGTCGCTGACACGGATGAAAAGACTGACGAGATGGACCGGTCCTTACGGATTACCCGGAGGGTAATAACCGAAGGCCGACTATATAAAGGCGAGACAAAGAAATTAATCACTTAGGTCAGATCTGATAACACATTTACTCCAAAGTGTAGATTCTAGCAATTGTAAACATTCTTCGCATTCAATTTCTAATCATTGTATATCATTGAATGCTCTTGTGAAATCATTTAATACAACACTTATTCTCTCATATTATCACCCCTTCGTCTGGAATCGGACGAAGGTTCTAGCATATCTAAAATTTACTTTAACATATAACGAATGAGGAGGTTGAATACGAAGCTTCGAAAGATGATATGTGGGCATCCGATTTAGTTTTTTTGTTTGTTTCTATTGGGTTTTGTTTTAGATCTACCATTGGTTTCAAAAAACATTAAATTAGTTCGTTTTTAACTGATTATTGGAGGTGAGGGTTGTTGATAACTTGTTGAGATATGATAGTGATGCTGACTATGTTAATGGTGATTTGAGCGGTCAAGTGTGGTTGAAAGGGTTTCCAATTTTCCCGCTAATATCCTTACATCCGTGGTTGGGTTTGACTACTGGAAACTAGTGGTTACAATAGAGGTATTGACGGCTGTTGGAAAGTGACACGCTTGAAAAACCGACACCGGTGGAAGCAACGGCAGGATGGTCTGTGGTGTGGAACTAATACTTGAATGAGTTTATAAAGTATTTGTATATATTAAATGTTTATTAAAATAAAGAAATTTTAAAATTATTGGAATTTAATTAATAAATGATAGTTTGGTCATTTCAAATGAAAGAGGGACCACTCATGTAGCAAAACTAGTTTAATAGGGACTGAACTCGTAAGTTTTATGATTCAGGGATCGAACCCGTTAAATTGATACAAATACATAGACTATTTAAGTAATTAGCTCAAAAAGTATTAAATAATAATAATAATATTTTATTCCGATCCGATACTACCAAGAACTTGGCTTAGAAATAGTTTGTGATTCGACCCGATCCGGCCAAAAATTTGACTTGGGAACAATGCCAACAAAAGTTGGCAAGTGTTAATATTGAAATTATAAGCCATTTGTTTTAGCTTATCCAAATAATTATAGATTGTTTTCAAGGAAACATTGGATAATAGACCCAAAGTTTCATAACGCAATAAAGAGAATCTTACAACTTTCATATAAAATCCTAAATTTTGTATCAGAGTTGGGTGTAACCTGATCGTAGGTCGTAAATGACACAAATTTGGTAGACAATTTTTTATATTACATACATATATAATGTTTAATTCCGGTTAATAACATATAAAATTATTAGAGTGCTATAATTTTGCTTTCATATATGTATGAAGTGTATATACAAAACATCTAGAATCTTTGGTCTGGTCCTGCCTAATCGATTGTCGTGGATAATCATACTCCTTGTCAAATCAATGGTTCGACGATACTTGATCCTAGTATATTTTGTATGAATGTCACATACTTCACGATTCAACAGCTTTGATATTTCATAACATTATCATTGGCGGGGAGGCTCGTGATGATTTAGGTTTGAGGTGGTCTTACGTGTAAACCGAAAGTTCCACATTGGAACAAAAATATCTCAAAGTTAAAACATACGGAGTAGATGGTTGGTTATTCCGTTTCATTATAAATGGTTAGAGAACGTTAAGGGATTAAGATCTAATTCCGTATCTTAATTCTATTTCTGTGTGATTAGTGGTTTTCATTTTGCATTTGCAATATGTATGTATATACCGATATAATTTGAATGCCGGGTCATTCGTTGAAGATAAAAGTATATCGACTTATATGAAGTTTTACCGTGAACAGATTGTATCCATTGAGCAAATATAGGATGACAAATTGGAAATATTCAAACCAATAATATTATGAACCTAGACATAAAACAATGTGATATGGAAATTTGGAGGATTTTTTTTTTTTTTTTTTGTCACAATTTATCTTATGTTTTCTTCAAAGTATTAATGGACAAAATACCAAATATGTAGATATTTTTTGTAAACCAAAATAATCATTAGTAAATTGCATTGATGTCCTCATAAATGTCTTATGTATAAATCTTTGTATATAAACATCTTGGGTGGTAGAAACAAGATTTTAAAAACTCCCTCTCTCTGTACAACCCGAACATTAAAAACTTTTATTTTAACCCATTATGTCAGTTATTTTTATTAGAATATGTTAGCTCAAATCCGATCTATGGATTTTGGTCCATTAGAATTTCTGATAAGAGTTTCTATTGTACTCTTATAAATATGTTTGATTAATAATAACAAAGATTAAAAGGGTTTCTCTATTTTTCTTCAAACCCTAATCGGCGTGGGATGCGCCGCCTAGCTTGACTAGGTTTCAAACCCTAAAAAACAAAAAAAAAAACAAAAAAAAAAACCCAGTGTTTTTCTTATAATTCTCAAATTGCTTTGAGTTAGATGATGTCGTCAACGAATGTAGGTTCGTAATTAAATTCCGAAGAAAAGCAAACCGGAAAAAGTAACGAACGCAGCTCCGACCCGTCGTCATGCGCCGCCGAAAACAACGAATCATTTGCAATCAAAGTCTTTATCAACAACTATCTAGTTTTTACTTTATATATGTTTTTTGTTAATTATGGTTTTATTCTTCAGTTCGAGATTTCGCGATTTCGCCACTCGAACTGTCGGGGAGTATTAGAATATGTTAGCCCAAACCCGACCTATGGACTTTGGTCTATTAGGATTTCTGATTAGGGTTTCCATTGTACTCTTATAAATATGATTGATTAGTAATAATAAAGATTAAAAAGGGTTTATCATTCTAATAATTTTGTGTACCTCTTTTAAAACTTTATTTCTTTTCTGAAATGGCAAAGAATTGATATTAATTATAGCAACAAAGATAGATCACAAAATTACAAGAATGCTATAAGCTTGAGCTCTATTGAAATGTACATCTTTTAAACCGGTGATGTTTTCGTATCGATTTCAAATTGAAACTAATTAACTTAATCATTGTTCAAGACACTTGTCTTTTTAGAAGTTACCAATTTAATCAAGTTTCATGTTTCATAGTCTTTTGTTTTTCTATAAATAAAAAATATATGATATGGTTTATATGTCTAGCACTCATTTAGAAAACATTAACCTAACGTATAAAATACAACTAGCATTACCTTATAAAGTCGGGCTGCTATGCATTTCAGTATATCAAATCGAAGTCTCAATTGCTCAGTTACATCAAATATAATGTAACACATTTTGTTAAATTATACACGCTATATTATATGTTTTTGATTTTTAAGAAAGTCGATATATAACATATATATAAACGAAAATCTAAAGTGCAATTACGTCCTCTCTCAAAATTATTGGTTTCAAATCGGAAACATATAGATATGGGTTATAATGTATGTACACCCTTGTGAGATAAGGAAACAACAGTTACAATTAAATGAGCTGTGCCATTTTCTGATGTTATGGATCCATATGAATTATGATTGCTACAATTTACTAGTATTGCTTTTATGGAAAAAAAAAATGTCGACTAGATAACAAGTAACACAATAATCGACGTAGTCACCATAGGGTATCGAAGGGCATTTGGATAGCGGTATCCAAGATCGTCTAAAAGGTGTTTATTATTTATGTGGTTATATATTCAAGTTTTACTTGAGACAAATGTGTTGTTTTTAGAGTGTCTGTGTGAAATTATTCACTGTGTTATTAATTTTTTTTTTAATATTATAAGATGTTTGACATTACTATATACAGTGTTTTTGTTTAGACACTTTGGTTAGATTAATTATAATATTCAAGGTTTAGTTAATCTTATATTTTTATCGAATTTTTAAGATATTTCAGAAATATTTTAATGTCAACTTAAATTACATGTAAATACAAACATCTATTTTTGGTTCGGACGATATTCGAAATGTAAGGAAAAACCCTAGATCAAATGGTAATTAACAAAATAATAAGAAAAAAAAATACTGTCTATATATTTTTGTTGTGTTTATTCTATGAAAAATTATTAATTTTTTAATAATATATTAAACTCTGTTAATCAAATCAGTATTATATTTTAATATAATAATGGGATCCCACATGTTTTTTGGACCATTTGTTGTTCTTTTCATTAATGATGCAGGTTGTGAATGTGAATTATAAATTTAATATTATTATGTATACCAAACAAATGGGTATGGAATTTTTTTTCTTTACCCTTTCATTATTAATATATTTCATTAAATAAAGTATGCTAGTATAACAATACAAATGATAAAATAATATATATATATTAACGCTGTAATGGAATTGGGGGTGATGATTTGTTAAATATAGTTAATCTTAAACCTGCGAGCTTAAAGTGGTTAATACAATATCATGTTACGAAGGTGTTTTGTGACGAAAGACATAGTTTAAGTTATGGTTTAATACTAGAATAAATAAAATGACATATAAAGGTATTCTTTATCGATAATGGATTGTGATTTCATCTATGTTTACTAATTTAAAAGATGTATATGATGGAGGACTCCACTAATTGTTAAAGCCACTAATCGACTCAACAATCTATTTTGTTTGTTTCGGAATCTATAAAAATTTTGTAGAAATTACCGGAACATTTGATTAATTAGAAACCGATACTTATTTATGACCACTTCTCTAGTTAAGGAGGAGAACAAGACGGTCGCAACTGCGTAATTTGTTTCGTTTAACGACTAACGGTTTGCGAGATAAATTAATTTTTAAAAAGTTGGAAAGTGAGTTTTGATTTAAATTTAAGTCATTGGATTGAAATTAAATAGATGATGAGGATTGATTCTTTTGTACCTTAGAAAATAAGTGACTTAAATGATCTTTTCCTTTAAAATTTATTCAATATGTTTTTTACTAAACGTAATACAATCGCGGTATATATTTTTGTTGAATGTTGCATTGACCGTATCGAAGGAGTTCACACCTATTGACTGAGGCAATATCATTCAAACACAAAATTTTGTTCGGTGTTTTATCTTTTTTCAAATTTAGAAGGGCCTAAACTGAATTTTTTTTACAAAATATCTTCCATTTCTATAAATAAAATACTAGTAGTGTACCCGTGCTACGCGACGTGATTAATAATAAAAAGACGACATTGACGTATTCAATCATATTGAAATAGTACAATATCAAATATACAGTTATTGCTAAAAAAAAATTGATATAAAAATGAATATAACTTGTCACATAAAACTTAAATAAAATGTACATTTAAACACAATATAAAAACTACAATTATATAGGACACCGCAATTCAATACATTTATGTCGAACGGGAAATTTCTTAAAGCACACACCTTTAATAAAATCCTACGAAAAATGAATAATGAATCATGATAATAATCGACAAATATTGTAACAAAATAAGTAAGCTTATGAATCTAAAATACCGACATTAAAAAATGATATCAATATCGTGTTGAACGCATAAAAAATAGATAAACATGGGAGCTTCGAACGTGTTTCATTAAAAACTTCAATGCTTTCACTTATCTCACGAAGATCATTCACAAGATAACGTCCGAAGACCCATACAGATGATGATAATGTTCTTTTAGTTTGTTATCATTGAAATGAGTTTTTTTTTATGGTGATCATTGTCTCTTTTATAGATAGTTAGATGTCGGTTACAAATTATACATTTAAGTAACATTATGAGCATAAACTATAAATTATTTATTTATTATTATTGGTTACATTTTGACTATTTTTAATAATTATGAATGGTTACAACTTTAACTGATCAAAAACTTTAAACACTATTGATAACATTTTTATTATTTTACATTGATTAATTAATATTTTTTCTTTTAAATGGATGATGATCCTTGATTAAAAATTAACGATATAGGTTGGTTTCCCTTAAAATGAAAACTTAACATGAAAAATGTGGATATGGTTTATATTAAAGTAAAGATAAAAATAACTTTTATGCTCAATATTTGTTTGTTTTATAAATTCTGAAGGAATTTGTATGAACTTAGAATTGAATCCAACTCCTTGGCATATAGATTCGAAGACGAAAAACATAATTAGTTTTGTTAAGTGGACCTTGAATAAATGGTGTAACTTTTTAATTTTATGGACGAAATTTATAAGGTTTTCTTTTTCAAAGCAATCGGATAAATATTTTAGCTTATGGTTAGTCGATGAAATTCATTTTAATATACATAATCTGGAAAAGACATATATATATATATAAACTTTTATAATCATCTTTTTCCATTTTTCTTGATGTTCTTCCTTTGTTTTTTATTTGTTAGCTACCTTATACAATAACTGCTTTCGAAAACCACCTCTCTGTCTACCATCTGCATTCACCCCCGCAACGACAACAACTTTGACCGCAACCATTTCCAACCAACACCACCTCAATTCACCAGAACCTCTAGCCAAAGGAATATTAATTTATAATTAATTCATCCAGACTCATTTATTTTTAACCATACACACATATATACATAAATTATGGATTTTACTAAAATGTGCGTAATACACACATGCTAATTTGTATTATATGAACTTGGAAAAGTATTACATACTTAAAAACCATCTTTATTTTAAAAAATTTAATACCATATGTGGTTAAAAATGATTAATCAAAAAGTCATTGGACACTATACAGTGCTAACATTTGTGACCTTTGAGCATAACGAAAAATGGTCGCTCCAAGCAGCCTTAATTTTTTTTACTATAGATTTTTTGTTAGTTTTAAGCCTTTTATTTTCAGAATATTTAAGTTTTTCGTTTTAATTTGTTGGATTATACTATTATATAAAATGAGTTATGTTTTAATTTTGCTTCATTTTTGATTAATAGTTTTGACTTTTTTTTCTCGTTAAGTTTTTCTTTTGAATTTTATGTTTTAAATTTTCTTTTTGTGTAACGCTATTATATAAGTAGTTATGTTTTCATTTCAATTAATTGTTAATTTTCTTTTGAAAATACTATTAAATAATTGGCTATGTTTTTATATATTTTTTATTTTACACAAATAATGGTATAAAATCAATAATTTCTTTCTTTTTTCTTCTTTTTTTTAAGTGAATTATAAATCCGATATATTCTATCCATATTTGTTTTTTATTTTTTACAACTATTTATGAATCGGATAAATTTTGAATCTTGTCATACCCGAAGAGCAAAAAATATAGTTTAAAAGATATAGAGAGTCGTCGGATAGCTAATGTTTGAGATATTCCAAATAGTGGAATGGTATGCATTTGAAACTCCTGACTCTTTAGTTGCCCTATGTTTTAATTACCATAATGTGAGGTATAATGATACGTAAACTGTTCAGTTACCCTAAGTTAATAACACATTTGAAACTTCTGACTCTTTAGTTGCCCTGTGTTTTAATTACCATAATGTGAGGTATAATGATATTCCTGACTCTTTGGTTGCCCTGTATTTTAATTACCATAATGTGAGATATAATGATTTTTTAGACTGTTTAGTTACCCTAAGTTAATAACACGAAACTCCTGACTCTTTGGTTGCCCTGTGTTTTAATTACCATAATGTGAGGTATAATGATATTTAAACTGTTCAGTTACCCTAAGTTAATAACACATTTGAAACGTCTGACTCTTTGGTTGCCCTGTGTTTTAATTATCATAATGTAAGGTATAATGGTGGTTTTGTGTTTTTCTATATAAGTTCTTTTGCATCAACAAACCACATAACCACGTACTATTATGTGTCTTTCGAAAAACATGTCTCACTCCAAGATTGGCGCCCTTGACCCAACTAGAGAAGATTGGGTTGTTCATGTAAGTATTTGTAGAATGTGGGAGGCAGTAAATACGAAATTCGGTGATGTCTTACTTGAGTTGGAGATGGTTATAACTAATGATGAGGTAATTTCTAATTTGTTTGAAAATTTGAAAAGCCGGAAAAAGGGTACGCCACGAAAACAATTAATATACAATAATTTCTACCATGTTTTTTATGTACAACGATGGAAACCTTTTATATAGTATTATAAATGTGTAACTGACCATGTTTTCACTATTTTGGCAACAGTTGGTCGTCATGTTTTCACTGTTTTGGCAACAGTTGATCGTCTATATACTCAATCCGGTTGGTGCTACAAGAGTTAAGGAGAGTGCAACAAAGAGTTAGTTGTAAACGATGGTTTGTTTTTTTGTGATCTTTTCAATGACTTTTGCAAGTACCCTATGATAAGGTTGGTTTTTTGAGTTGTTTTATGTAGCGACTATGGTATTAACCTACCCAATTATTGCCTTTTGTAATGTCTGTTTTCGTTGTTGCAGGTATAGGGTCCATGTGCATGTTGTTGATTAGACAAGTGATACAACATGTTATATTCTTTCTATACCTTACTTGAAAATATGCAGCAGTTTGCTGAATTATATATGTATCTAATCTAATATCTAATACTGTACGTAGGAATGTCTTTTTATTTTTACATATGTATTTGAAAAGTTTGACTTTTGTAGTCAATCCCTTAGCTATTTGAGTGGTCACATCAATATTGTTCTAATTCAGTTTCAGATTCATATTGTTCGAACTCTCGATTCTGATCATTGTTCGTGACAAATCTCTTTAGAAATTGTCACCGCGCAACGCGCGGGAATACGCCTAGTGTCACATAAACTCACATCATACCATCTTCTAAATTATTTGAAAAAGATATTTATGAGACGACACCATGTGATGTGGAGAATCCACAACGTTACGCAAATCATGAAAGAAAATTTGAAAATAACTCCCAAAATGAACATATCCTCATATCCTACACGTATATTCGAATCTCAACATATGTTTAATTTTAATAATAACTAGGTGACTGTCGTGCGTTGCACGACTTCGAAGTCGTCTGACATTTTTTACAAAAAGTTCGAATTGGGTTGATGACAGATGTTGACGGTTTTTTCGAAACGTGTACGGTAGATGCTACTTATACGTAATATACAGTGTTTACAAAAGCTGTTGAAAATACATACATAGATTGCTGTTTTTCGTCATGAAAGTATTAGCCTATTACAAAAGTGGGTTGTTGCGTTGTTTATTCTGGAAACCGCTCGCGTTTTGTTGGGTTTACGGCTTCTAATTTGTCTGCAGTGCGTAATAATATTTTGTTAGAGTAGGTATAGTTGTTGTTTACTGCGGAAATTGTGTACCTGTCGTTTTTGCTGATTTGCGTTTGCCTATGCTAGTATCTGTGATTATATCGGCATGATCTGTATTATTGTAGTGGTAGTTATCAGTATTTGTATATAAACGAAACTTACACTTTCTTAGACATATTTTATTAGTTTCTGTTACCTTTCGAGCATTAAGACAAACTGTGAGGAACTTCTAGGAGCTCGTCCACGTGACTGGACATTACTGCGAACAGTTTTTGGGATATCAAAACGGATCACAGTTACCTGAATACACAAAATCACACATTACAAAATAAACAACTAAAACAAATTCTCCACAACGAACCACTTAAATCAGAGAGTGTACCCTTTCTGTATCACGAGTCTAGCTAACGAAGGAGTAAGCTCAGGCCTCAAAGCTACTCGTCGCTTTCCTCTATCCTCAAAACAATAAACCTGCATCAAACAAACTTTTATCATCGTGTTCGTGTTGTAACTATTCGTTCAATAATTTAACTACACATATGCATTTAAACAGTTACTGCCTACTGTATTATGTCGATAAATGCTACAACTTAACATAAATGAAGGTAATACAAACCTGGTCTCATATTTGGCGAATAACCAGTTATGTTGCAACTATCATTGAACGCAACTTCGAACACCCCTTGATAAACTGATTATCTGTGTATTCGTTTTTGATTATTCAAATAAAAAGAATTACTACGAGAACACACATCCAAACACCCTCTAAATACAAATTCAGGAAATATAAACATTGTTAGACAAATAACCTCGAGGGGACCCGCAAAAGAGTTGTTGAAGACATGGAATATGTAAAGAACCAAGGTCTCAAGGGCGTAAGTGGATATAAGGCCGTGATGAGCACCCAATATACGGCTCTCGTAATAACACCATGCTTTAATCAGTATAATGCTACGCTTAAACAAATGATTCTGGCTTATCAAATTGGTAACCTGCACAAGTAATTTTTATTTATCATTATAAAAGTTGTAAAATTAAACTTACAAACTACGTTAAAAAGCATTAAGACGCTAACCTCCTCTAGAAAACAAAGAGTACAAAGTCCTCCAAGTTGATTAAACGATATATCTACCACAATGTTTTCCACGAGACACTTTATAATCTTCACCTGTAGTAAAATTATCACATATGAATATAAGCTTGCAGAAAATAATAAATAAACACGTTAAAAGGGATGACTTACTTCTGCTCGAATGTACTGAACTTCCTTTACATGAAATTCAGCATTCTCATTCTTCTCCTCGGTTTCCAATAAATCAACAACCTCACTGGCCCATGAATCTTTCATATTCGGATTGCTGCTAAAGGCTGTTAAGTCGATATCCCCATCCAGTAAATACGTTTTAAGTGGCACAGACCCAAAAGTAAAAACCTGCAAACCCCAAAATATCATTTGAGCATTTTCAAAGCGATTAAAGGCTAATTATATTCAAATATATCCTAAACCAGCATTCCTAAAAAAACTATTAAAAAAAACAGGGAACAACCTCACAGGGAAAACACTTTGTAATAAGACGTCGAACATAAAAAGCTCTGAGTGAGTGCCAAACAGAAAGGTGCAATGGAGTAATTCCGTTCTGGATATAAACGATAAAAATATTAACTCTTTATCAAGTTTTAATCACAAGACCAGATTAGGATATCGCTGTTAATGAAATTATCAAAAATAATAATAAGAAGAAGAAGATTAAGTTCCGTACATTTGCTTTGGCTTCGGTAGATGCCCCATGAGCGAGAAGAAGCGAGGCAGATTCATTACAACCGTTTTTAGCAGCTATGTGCAACGGTGTTTCTCCATACTGTAAAGTCAAATATAATATTATTCATTATATGATTAATCACAACTAATTAAGAATAATTCAATACTTTTACGCACCATGTTCTTAGCTTCCAGCTCAACTGTTTCATGCCCTGTTAAATTCAAGAGAAACCTAACGACTTCAACACTATTATGACCAGCAGCAACATGAAGAGGTGTGTTTGCCATCTGCATCAATAATATCAACAAAATAATTAGAAAAAAAAAATACTTAGATCACATTTACGCTAATGAAATAAAAAAGATACTTTTAAGCAAGTATCTTTAGTAATACTAAATGCTAAAATGAACACTACAGCAAGCTAAAACCGCGAAATTTTAACAATTTATCACTCGATAGAAATCTTAATATTCCAATAGATGAATGAAATACCAAATATGAACATCTTATCAAAAATACCAAAAATTCAGTACATTTTTCACTCAGGAATTTTATCAAATACTTTGCATACAATTCCCAATTAACCCAAAAAACCATTTCTATTACAAGAACACAATAAACAGGTCCTGATCTTCTTATAGCAAAATGGTTATCATCTTTTTAAGCATCACGATATAAAAAGTTACCTATATCGACTATTTACTCGAAAATAAGTACCTATCTCGGGTTTTCTATCTTTATATCAAAAAACATATAAAGTAGTGTCTTAAGCAATCTCAAACAACTAACAATGTTTTATAAGCTCATATCATTTCAAAAGGTATTTATTTCTATCTTTCGATAAGTAGTAGCAAAAACGACTAATCAACCAAAATTAAACATATAAACTACAGTAATCTAATCCTAATTAAATACACAAAAATAAAAATTCGAAATTTACCAGATAATCAGCTGTAAACCCTAAAAAACAAAAAACACTAAAATTAAAAAACAATTACCTTAAATCAAAATTAATCACACAAACAGACGATTCATTAGCTCAACTGTGAAAAACTTTGATATTCCTTTGCATCACCACGCCCCATCTTTCCCGTCACTCACTTTCACGGCGGAGATCTCCCCGGAATCGGTCAAGACCACATTCCATCTCTCATCTTTCTTAACAACCGCTCCATGTTTCGCCGATACAGGAACCGAACTACCACCATGCGAAGCTGATGTTGCATGAGTTGATTTACGGAGTTGTGTGAGAGTGATGTGGCAGTTTGGAAGTGAGAAGCTCGCCGGAAAATTTGACGGAGCAGGAGGACACCTACACAAAGAGAGACGACACGTGTTAAAGAAAAGAACAAACGATCATGTCACACCCCGCTAAAGCGGAAACACGGAATGTGAAGAGCAAAGAATCATTTCACGAGTTATACCAAAAGTCAACGGTTCAAGTCATATAAATTGAGATTAAAAAGGTAACCATGTTCGAAAATACAACCAAGTTCCATGAGTATAAAACGACAATACATAATAACGTATTTTAATAAAATTCCCAAGTATCAAAGGTCTTTTCCCGCATTACTCTTCACATAACTAGCTTGACCCGCCTGAGCAATGCACTTCATAACTTACGCTTAGTTTCCTGAAACATGAGATAAAGTGTCAACTACGAAAACGTAGTGAGTGAGTTACAGTTTATGAATTGAAGAAAAGTTCAATTTAAAAGTTTATAAGAGTCCGAAACGAATTCAAGGTTTTATAAAAGCTCAAGAGACGTTCGGGATCAAAGAGTTTCAAGATAAGATCAAGTACTTAAAATTCAAGAATAAATTAATTTCAAATAAGTTTAAGTACGATCAAAGTGTAAGTAAAGTATATAAAAGTAGAATTTACCAAAAAGGAGATTAGCGGAGAAAAGTCGCTTAAAGAATTTATATACTTTAAAAATCTAAGTAACGGGCGAATTGGTGCCCTAAGTTTGTAAAGACCAAATTGAATCAAATTTAGTCAAACAGTAGAAGCGGATAACAATCGCTAAAAGTTTATAAGTTTATGCGTAAGTAACTAATTAGATTTCTTGTATCAACCTCTTGGCATCTATAACTTAAGTGTTCACGAGAAGGTGAACCGTCGAGTAGCGGGTACTCGAGGTAACACTTAATACTAATCGAGGAAAATAAGTACTTGAGCTACACCCAAGATTTATCGAGAGAAACACTTGGACTAACATCCAAGATCAACCGATGAATAAGCGCTTGAACTAACATCCAAGATCAATCGGTTAATAAGCACTTGGACTAACATCCAAGATCAATCGATGAATAAGCACTTGAACTAACATCCAAGATCTATCGATTGATGGGCACTTGAGCTAACACCCAAGTAGGAAAGATTTAGGCGAACCCTAATGTAAACCTAGGCTAACACCTAAGTAAGGGTCTGAGGGATGTGTACCTAGGTCAACACCTAAGTAAGAAATGATTGTTTCCTAAGTATCGATACCCATAGTTACTACGCGTCTAAGTAGTTAATAGTGTGAAAGTCAGAGAAAAAGAAACATCGGGCACTAAGTAGTTTTATTTAAAAGAGAGAGAGTAAGATCTATCACTTAGGAAAACATGTTATAGTTCCATCAAGGGTTGGTTACGCATACAAGTATCAATAAATAGTTGAGTAAAGAGACGAAACAATAATTATAAATGGAGAAAGAAATGTTTTACGCATAAGAAACTAAGTAGACGTTTCAATGTCAAAGTTTTAATAAAGTCAAAGTCAAAGTTTAATAAGTCAAAGTTTCATAAGTCAAAAGTCAAAGTAGTTCAACAAGTTTAAAAGTCAAAATAGTCATACATGTTTATAAAAGGTTTGATCTCATGTTTCCCCCAAAAAGAGTACTTAAAATGTAAGAGTAGAGAGGGGTGTAACTCACGGATTGCGAAGAGATCGAGAACTCGGAAACTCGGTCGGAGTATGAAAGCCGGGAATCACAGATTGCCTAATAATACCAAGGTAGTTTAATGAGTTGTTACATTATTATGTTCTTATATATGATATAAGAGATTATGTAACTTTGATTGTAATTAAGTGTTAAATCCAATATTATTCCGAAAATTTGGTCCGAAGCGATTAACGTTGCATTTAGTCCGAAAGGTTATTGTTTTTGATTATTACGTCTTAAGTGCTTTTGCTTACTGAAGTGATTTTCTAATTTCTAGGGAAATTTGGGCAGCGCTTCCGCGCCCAAATTTCATGCCCAAAAATTATATCGTCACTTCCGCTCACAAATCACCTAAAACACGATAATATGCATAATATAGTTCAAATAGTCCAAAGAGTCCAATACTAGTCACCAATGTTATTAGTTTTATTTATCTCAGTCTAAAAATGATAGCGGTAAAAGTCCAGAATATAACCATGATCTTAAAACGAGTTAAAACGACAAATTTCGGGGGAACAGCAGCCCGGTGCTGCGCACCAGGGCACTGGTGCTGCGCACCAGCTGCTGTCCCGATTCTTGTTTTGTGTTTTTCTTGTTAAAAACGTTTTGTGACTTAAAGATTTCGACATGCAACCAGTAGATACTTATAATATGATGTTTTTCTCAGTTTCTAAACAACTTTTATTCTCAGATTTGTGGATTTAAAGAGTGTTTCGGTTTAAAAACGTTTTTGACCATAAAAGTCAAAGATTTGTATAAAAGTACATTTTCAACCGTTGGATCTTACATCAATTGATTATTTATGTAAAAATAGTAAAAAGAAAGCAATCTACCGGAGCAAAAGCTTGGATGAAGAGTTTTGGTCGGATTTGAGCTCCAAAAATCTTTACAACCGTGGTCCTTTTTCGAAATAACAACACCCACTTGCTTCTCTTGATGAAAGGGACGATTTGTATGGATTAGAAATGATTTTTAGTGGTGTAATATCACTGGCTTTTCTTGAGTTTTAGAGAGAAAGTTGAGAGAAACTTGAACTAGGTGTAAATGAGTGTGTGTTTTGATTTTTGGTAAATGAAAATGAGAATAGAAAAGAAAAGACAATGGGGGGGTGATTAATTCTGACCTTGGGACAGTAATTTAGCAGTAAAGGCACGTTTGTGATTGGCCAATATGGGTGGTGGGTTGTGTAAAACGAGAAAAGGACTGAAAATGTAATTTTTTTGAAAATTCTGGGGCCGGTGCTGCGCACCGGGCACTTTTCCGAAATTTTGATTTTTCGTTTTCGCGTTATTGCTTCGTTGGACCTTTTTGTTAATTGAAAGTTCTTAATTATGATAAGTTATGAACTTAGGAAAGTTCAATAGGTGTTTTCTTGGTATTAGGACTTATATAAATTGATTCCGGGAGTGATTCCGACACTTTCGCGTATCTGGTTATTTATCAGTTAAAGGTAACGGTAGACAATAAGAGAGACATAAAGCATAAATTGTACCTAGAATTTGACGGTTGTCACATTCTCCCCGGGTTGAAAGAAATTTCGTCCCGAAATTTAGTTCGTATCATCATGGAGGAATGTTCTAGAACTGATGGGGATATTTCTGACGGATTTGGTCCTCACGTCTCCATGTGAGATCGGGACCACGTCGATAATCTCCACTGAGACTTGATGATAGATGAAAGACTTGCCTGGGTTGTTTGACCTTCCGGTCAACAAACTTAGGCGGTTCATCAAAGAGTTTGAGTTCGGCATTGATTTTGACCTTGTCGAGGGGGTTGACGATGGTCTCATCAGATAGGTGCCTCTCGAGGGTGAGACATGGAAATATGTATGTATTACCGTTTGAAGGAATCAGGTGGATCTGAAGGCGATGAGCGATCGGACTAACACGTCCTAAGACTTAGTTTGGACTGGCGTACCTAGGGCTCAGTCAGCCGCGTCTCCAGAAGCGGGCTATCCCTTCCCATGGCGATACCTTGGGAGGTACTCTATTGCCATCTTGGGACTCGGGGGTTTTCTTCTGGTTGGTTACGTAGCTTTTCTGACGGGTACGGGATACCTTCAGTCTTTCACGGATGAAGGGAGGCGTCGGACCTTGCAAGTCGTCAATTGTTAGCTTCTAGCCAACAGAGCGGTGACCGACACTTGCGTCCTAATAGGTATTGAGGGGTTCGCTCTTGGTGCTGGCACGGAAGTTGTTGTCATAGGTGAACTCAGGGGAGGCGAGTATCTCAATTCCCTATGAAGGTAACTACACGCGCTCTCAGCATTTCATCAAGCGTTTGGATCGTCCTTTCGTTCTGACCATCGGGCAGAGGGTGGTACGTGGTGAGGAGGTCTAGTCGCGTCCCTAGCGATTCTCTGGAGGGTATTCCAAAGAGGACGGGGGCGCAGATCGACTATCCTTGTCGGCGTGATGAGGAGGAGGGGTTTTGATATTTTCGCCTTGACCTTGGGGTGAGTGAGGCACTTGGTTATGTGCAAGGCGGTATCCCCTTTTCCACGACTGGCCGCCATCAATAGTCTCGGGAATCCTCGTACAACACGTCGGATTCCGGTGGATGGAACATCGAGATCGGTGGCCCTCGGCAAAAGGAGTTCACGACGAGTTCTCAGATTCTGGATTTCATGCTCAGTCATTGACGTAGTGGTTACGTCTAGTCTGAGTCCGAATTCCTTCATGGTTGATAACATAATCAGGGATATGTACCTCTCGGAGCCCAATCTTTACGCTTTGAGGAATTTGGCCAGTACTATTCCGACTTCTGGGAGTTCTTAGAATGGCTTAAGGTGTCTCACGTGATTTTCTTGTCTGGAGTATATGAGAAAGTCAGTTTATGAATATGATTACGAATCTGTCCAGGTAAGGCCTACACACTCTATTCATTAGATCCATGAATACTGTTGGTGTGTGACTAGGCTAAATGGCATGACGGGAATTCGTAATGGTCCGTATTGAGTTCGAATGCGGCCTTAGAAATGCCGGTTTTTACTGACACGAACCTG
>CAJVGC010000318.1:0-24362 GCA_910822075.1 Senecio squalidus
ATACTATTCTTAATACATTCTTAATGCTATTGTAACGTAGGGGATTATTTGACATCAGTATCACACACCTAAACGTAATTCTAACTCGTACGGGATGTAATCTAGGTTTTACAATAAAATAAGAGTTTTATTGGGTATAAATTGGTTTGAATAGTTGATATAGGTAATTTTAAAGTTTATTAGGGTAGTGTGGAAGTTTGGATTAGAAACGGAATTGTACGATACGGTGTTGTAATCTTTAGTTGATAAAGTACCTATGGGTTTTTAAAATTTGGGTTTTGATTTTAAAATGGTATATTTGATTTGATTTAGTTTTAAATGGATTAAATGGCTTCAAATACTATTCTTAATACATTCTTAATGCTATTGTAACGTAGGGGATTATTTGACATCAGTATCACACACCTAAACGTAATTCTAACTCGTACGGGATGTAATCTAGGTTTTACAATAAAATAAGAGTTTTATTGGGTATAAATTGGTTTGAATAGTTGATATAGGTAATTTTAAAGTTTATTAGGCTAGTGTGGAAGTTTGGATTAGAAACGGAATTGTACGATACGGTGTTGTAATCTTTAGTTGATAAAAGTACCTATGGGTTTTTAAAATTTGGGTTTTGATTTTAAAATGGTATATTTGATTTGATTTAGTTTTAATGGATTAAATGGCTTCAAATACTATTCTTAATACATTCTTAATGCTATTGTAACGTAGGGGATTATTTGACATCAGTATCACACACCTAAACGTAATTCTAACTCGTACGGGATGTAATCTAGGTTTTACAATAAAATAAGAGTTTTATAGGGTATAAATTGGTTTGAATAGTTGATATAGGTAATTTTAAAGTTTATTAGGCTAGTGTGGAAGTTTGGATTAGAAACGGAATTGTACGGTACGGTGTTGTAATCTTTAGTTGATAAAAGTACCTATGGGTTTTTAAAATTTGGGTTTTGATTTTAAAATGGTATATTTGATTTGATTTAGTTTTAATGGATTAAATGGCTTCAAATACTATTCTTAATACATTCTTAATGCTATTGTAACGTAGGGGATTATTTGACATCAGTATCACACACCTAAACGTAATTCTAACTCGTACGGGATGTAATCTAGGTTTTACAATAAAATAAGAGTTTTATTGGGTATAAATTGGTTTGAATAGTTGATATAGGTAATTTTAAAGTTTATTAGGGTAGTGTGGAAGTTTGGATTAGAAACGGAATTGTACGGTACGGTGTTGTAATCTTTAGTTGATAAAAGTACCTATGGGTTTTTAAAATTTGGGTTTTGATTTTAAAATGGTATATTTGATTTGATTTAGTTTTAAATGGATTAAATGGCTTCAAATACTATTCTTAATACATTCTTAATGCTATTGTAACGTAGGGGATTATTTGACATCAGTATCACACACCTAAACGTAATTCTAACTCGTACGGGATGTAATCTAGGTTTTACAATAAAATAAGAGTTTTATTGGGTATAAATTGGTTTGAATAGTTGATATAGGTAATTTTAAAGTTTATTAGGGTAGTGTGGAAGTTTGGATTAGAAACGGAATTGTACGATACGGTGTTGTAATCTTTAGTTGATAAAAGTACCTATGGGTTTTTAAAATTTGGGTTTTGATTTTAAAATGGTATATTTGATTTGATTTAGTTTTAAATGGATTAAATGGCTTCAAATACTATTCTTAATACATTCTTAATGCTATTGTAACGTAGGGGATTATTTGACATCAGTATCACACACCTAAACGTAATTCTAACTCGTACGGGATGTAATCTAGGTTTTACAATAAAATAAGAGTTTTATTGGGTATAAATTGGTTTGAATAGTTGATATAGGTAATTTTAAAGTTTATTAGGGTAGTGTGGAAGTTTGGATTAGAAACGGAATTGTACGATACGGTGTTGTAATCTTTAGTTGATAAAAGTACCTATGGGTTTTTAAAATTTGGGTTTTGATTTTAAAATGGTATATTTGATTTGATTGAGTTTTTAATGGATTAAATGGCTTCAAATACTATTCTTAATACATTCTTAATGCTATTGTAACGTAGGGGATTATTTGACATCAGTATCACACACCTAAACGTAATTCTAACTCGTACGGGATGTAATCTAGGTTTTACAATAAAATAAGAGTTTTATTGGGTATAAATTGGTTTGAATAGTTGTATAGGTAATTTTAAAGTTTATTAGGGTAGTGTGGAAGTTTGGATTAGAAACGGAATTGTACGGTACGGTGTTGTAATCTTTAGTTGATAAAAGTACCTATGGGTTTTTAAAATTTGGGTTTTGATTTTAAAATGGTATATTTGATTTGATTTAGTTTTTAATGGATTAAATGGCTTCAAATACTATTCTTAATACATTCTTAATGCTATTGTAACGTAGGGGATTATTTGACATCAGTATCACACACCTAAACGTAATTCTAACTCGTACGGGATGTAATCTAGGTTTTACAATAAAATAAGAGTTTTATTGGGTATAAATTGGTTTGAATAGTTGATATAGGTAATTTTAAAGTTTATTAGGCTAGTGTGGAAGTTTGGATTAGAAACGGAATTGTACGATACGGTGTTGTAATCTTTAGTTGATAAAAGTACCTATGGGTTTTTAAAATTTGGGTTTTGATTTTAAAATGGTATATTTGATTTGATTGAGTTTTTTATGGATTAAATGGCTTCAAATACTATTCTTAATACATTCTTAATGCTATTGTAACGTAGGGGATTATTTGACATCAGTATCACACACCTAAACGTAATTCTAACTCGTACGGGATGTAATCTAGGTTTTACAATAAAATAAGAGTTTTATTGGGTATAAATTGGTTTGAATAGTTGTATAGGTAATTTTAAAGTTTATTAGGGTAGTGTGGAAGTTTGGATTAGAAACGGAATTGTACGATACGGTGTTGTAATCTTTAGTTGATAAAAGTATCTATGGGTTTTTAAAATTTGGGTTTTGATTTTAAAATGGTATATTTGATTTCATTTAGTTTTAAATGGATTAAATGGCTTCAAATACTATTCTTAATACATTCTTAATGCTATTGTAACGTAGGGGATTATTTGACATCAGTATCACACACCTAAACGTAATTCTAACTCGTACGGGATGTAATCTAGGTTTTACAATAAAATAAGAGTTTTATTGGGTATATATTGGTTTGAATAGTTGATATAGGTAATTTTAAAGTTTATTAGGCTAGTGTGGAAGTTTGGATTAGAAACGGAACTGTACGATACGGTGTTGTAATCTTTAGTTGATAAAAGTACCTATGGGTTTTTAAAATTTGGGTTTTGATTTTAAAATGGTATATTTGATTTGATTGAGTTTTTATGGATTATATGGCTTCAAATACTATTCTTAATACATTCTTAATGCTATTGTAACGTAGGGGATTATTTGACATCAGTATCACACACCTAAACGTAATTCTAACTCGTACGGGATGTAATCGAGGTTTTTTCAATAAAATAAGAGTTTTATAGGTATAAATTGGTTTGAATAGTTGATATAGGTAATTTTAAAGTTTATTAGGGTAGTGTGGAAGTTTGGATTAGAAACGGAATTGTACGGTACGGTGTTGTAATCTTTAGTTGATAAAAGTACCTATGGGTTTTTAAAATTTGGGTTTTGATTTTAAAATGGTATATTTGATTTGATTTAGTTTTAAATGGATTAAATGGCTTCAAATACTATTCTTAATACATTCTTAATGCTATTGTAACGTAGGGGATTATTTGACATCAGTATCACACACCTAAACGTAATTCTAACTCGTACGGGATGTAATCTAGGTTTTACAATAAAATAAGAGTTTTATTGGGTATAAATTGGTTTGAATAGTTGATATAGGTAATTTTAAAGTTTATTAGGGTAGTGTGGAAGTTTGGATTAGAAACGGAATTGTACGATACGGTGTTGTAATCTTTAGTTGATAAAAGTACCTATGGGTTTTTAAAATTTGGGTTTTGATTTTAAAATGGTATATTTGATTTCATTTAGTTTTAAATGGATTAAATGGCTTCAAATACTTTTCTTAATACATTCTTAATGCTATTGTAACGTAGGGGATTATTTGACATCAGTATCACACACCTAAACGTAATTCTAACTCGTACGGGATGTAATCTAGGTTTTACAATAAAATAAGAGTTTTATTGGGTATAAATTGGTTTGAATAGTTGATATAGGTAATTTTAAAGTTTATTAGGCTAGTGTGGAAGTTTGGATTAGAAACGGAATTGTACGGTACGGCGTTGTAATCTTTAGTTGATAAAAGTACCTATGGGTTTTTAAAATTTGGGTTTTGATTTTAAAATGGTATATTTGATTTGATTTAGTTTTAAATGGATTAAATGGCTTCAAATACTATTCTTAATACATTCTTAATGCTATTGTTGCCACACCCCACCGTTGGCGGAAACGTAGAGTGCAACACGATTGGCGATCGTCATAACACAACAGTATAACATAGAGCAAACTATATGAATAAGTAAATAAAGTTGTTATGACGTCGCCATACTTAAGGTAAGCCCTTAGTACACGAAAATCCGTCATACACTACAAACAACCAATCAAGAAACATAATAGAAAAGTTCAAGTACTGGGGCGTGCAAGCCCGAAATGCAATCCAAAAGTAATAGATAAACGACAATCCAAATGCAAGATCCTGAAGTCAACTAAAGTCCGACTCCTAAATCCAAGTCCTATGCCTGCTCGTTACCTGAAAGTAAAGCTTAAAAAGTCAACATAAAGTTGAGCGAGTACATCGAGTAAGTAATAAAAAGTAAGGTAGAGAACATATCTTAAAACCAGTAGTAAAGCAATGTGTAACTAATGCATGTAAGTAGTAAGAAAACATCATCCACAATCATACAACGTAAGCATGTATCACAAGTAAGCATAGTATGTACATCTCATTAGTAGGAAAGGTATACTAATGAGCATGCATATATCAGTAGGAAAGGTATACTGATATGTATCAACCGCAGTAGCCACGCTACCGTAAGTACACCTCATTAGTAGGAAAGGTATACTAATGAGCGTGTATGCATCAGTAGGAAAGGTATACTGATGTGAATCAACCAACTGTCTCGTAAAGTTTTAGAAAAATTGCATTAGTTATGTTACACATTTCATGGTTTCTAAAAATAGTAAGTTTCCATAAATAGAAGTATCTATTTATGGCAAGTTTCCCGAAAATAGTAATGTTTCCATATATAGTAAGTATGGAAGTAAAATATGTTTATCGTAAATCATCTTTCTCAAAATAGTTTGGTTGAGCTTTACTTTCCCCCGATTTGTAAAACATAAACAATAGTAAAGTAGGGGCGATGACTCACCTTATCGAACTGTGTGTATATGATTTGCAAAGTAGGTAGCAAATATAGTCCTCACTATCCTAGAGCTCCCCTAGAATAAAGTATAGTTGTGTAAGAATAGAGTTTGACGGTTAACGACTTAGAATTAGACAATGAGTTTTTCAGTGAACACATAGGTTCACTAAAACTGAGATATCTATAGTTTCGGGTAGAATTAGACGTTGACGTAAACATATTCGAAAACTAGAGATCAAGAGCTATGTTATAGACTAAGACATTGTTATAAAAGAGTTTAATATGAGTAAGGTATGACCAAAATAGAAACGGTTATCTAGGCTGTCCAAAAACGTTTTATTTATGTATGTTGTGTGTATTATATGAAAATGTCGTATGGTGTAAGTGTAGACAAGACAAACTCTTTTAGTACCTTTTAAACTTGTTACAAAACTAATAAGAATTCACTAATTGTTATTATAGTTGTCTAAGTGGTTACACGAAATAAATTAATGATCTTAAACGTTTTATACAAGAAAATTATGTTCAGACCCCTAGTTGGTATTTTACGATTTTAGGAAAAACTATATGGAGTTAGGAAATGAAATTTACGTTTCTGAAAACTAGACTCCGAGACCTACAACTTATGTTCAGGTCACTTAATCTAATTCTCAGTTTAAGTTACCTAAAAACGTGCATGAATACAGATTACAACTGAAAGGGACCCAAAAATGTCCAAATACAAGATTGTCCGAATTTACGATAAAACGAAAGGATACGAATAACGAAATTCAACCACGCAGTTATATACGAGTAATATAAACAACCACGCAATTAAAATATACGGAATAAAGAATAATTGGCAAAACAAACGCCACCAAAAAACAAAAACGCAATTAGAATAAGAAAGGTGGTTTTACCGTTAGTCGAAATGGTTATATTATCGAGAGTCGATTACCACTACGACTTGAGATCGCTTGAATAGACTCGAGAGCTGTAATAATACAAGGATATCTAAGATTAGAATCACTAATAAACTTAAATACTAAGACGGTTTCAAAACAAAATAGCACGAAACAAAGAAAAGGTAGGCTACTCGAATTTACTAGACATAATGAACGGAATTGAACTAGATTAGGAGTTCGACTACAAACCTTTCTAAAGTACGATGATAGCACTTATACCCGCTGTCCAAAACTCGTTTGTAATATGAAAATCTACTTCTCAACTCAGTTTGTAATCCCTAACACGAAACAATACGAATTTAGAGTTTTACGGTAGAATTTTCAATACGATACTTAAATACGAAAGATGACATAATTATTAACAATTACCTTAACGAAAAGTCTCGGTAAAGTTCTGAATATGATGATTTCGGGCTGTTGAGGGGCTGAATAAAGTCTAGTGATTTACCGTTATCAATTCCGCCTAAAGTAGTATAATAACTCGAAACAAAACAACGTTAATCATCTAAACGGAAAAGATTTCAAGGTAAAGACTATGAATTGATCTATACCTTTGTGGAATTCGGACTTGATGATAAAATGATGGATAGCTTGCTGTAAATGAATAACAAAGCTAAGTCAATCAACAAGAAAACGATTTCTGAGAAAACCCTAATTAGGGTTTCGGCCAAATGAACAAAGCCATAACAAAACTCGATTACCTGCTTATTATGGACTGGATTGACGAAGCAGGAGGGTATTCTCTCGGGGTTGGGTGCTGTAGGAAGATGACTACGGGCAGAAACATTAGTAACACGATTGCTATGGATTCCAAAACAAGAGTTTCGGTTGAAACCAAAAGAAAAGGAAGAAAACGTTTTTGAAAACTGTTACCTTGCTGATTACCGATTATGATGATGATGATGATGGCTTCGAATATCTTCTAGGTGGCTGATGATGGCGGCAATGATGGTGGAGAAGGGTGGCAGCCGAAGGTTTCAAGGGGCTGGGCGAATTAGGGTTTCAAGAAAACGACGGGAAGAATGGGAGGGTGGTTTGGGCGCCGGTTAGGAGGTTTAGAAGGATTAGGGTTTTTAGTTATTGATTAATTGGGTTTAGGTTTAGTTTATGGATAATAATTAATGGGTTTTTGGTTTATTGATAAGTTAAAACTAGGCCAAAGCCCGATCTTATGGTCACTTAAAACCGTTACCCAATAACACTCGTTGCAAGAGAAATAGAAAGTGAAAGTCCAACGAGACGTAGAAATTAAAGTGATAGACGTAAATTAATCGAGCGATAATTAAGAATTTAACACAAGTCTAGAAATAAAGATTCTTACACGAGATATATCCGTAAGTGTACTCAAGTCCATTATTAGTACAAATCATGAAATTCTCGATAATAATCTAGGAGCTCTTCTAGTGAGGCTAACTATTGCACCTAACTAAACAGTAACATCATATAACAAGATATACACACAAAGCATAGTACACATCATTCATAAGAACAGTAAAGTTTAATATTGCATAACTAAAATTTATGTAAACACGGTAAGAGCATAAGGCATTCTAGACTAACCTGAGTCGGAAAATTGACGGATGTCACAGTATACCCCACTTAAAAGAATTTCGTCCCGAAATTCAAGTGAGAAAACTGTCACTGGAAGTAATTACTGAAAAAGGTGAGGGAACTTGAGTTTCATCTGATCCTCTCGCTCCCAAGTGAACTCTGGACCGCGTCGAGAGTTCCAACGAACTTTTACGATAGGAATACGGCTGCGCTTAAGAGTTTTAACCTCTCGATCAAGAATCTCCGCTGGTTCTTCAACGAACCTCAAAGTATCATCAATCTGAATATCGTCAAGGGGAACTTGCAAGTTAGTGTCGGCAAGACACTTCTTCAAGTTCGAAACATGAAAGGTATCGTGAACATTATTCAACTCCTGTGGTAACTTTAATCGATAAGCCACCGGACCAATACGCTCAGAAATCTCGAAGGGACCCACATAATGAGGTGCAAGCTTGCCTTTACGGCCGAATCGAACTACACCCTTCCAAGGGGAAACTTTCAGAAATACAAAATCACCCACACTGAATTCAAGCGGTCTACGACGAACATCTGCATAACTCTTTTGACGATCTCTCGCTGCACGAAGTCTATCTCGAATCTGAAAAATCTTGTCGGTAGTATCCTGAACAAGTTCGGGACCAACAAGCTGTGTCTGACCAACCTCTGCCCAAAGAACTGGAGAACGACACTTACGCCCATAGAGTGCCTCGAAAGGAGCACAACGAATACTTGAGTGGTAGCTGTTATTATAAGAAAACTCAGCTAACGGAAGATACGAATCCCAACTACCACCAAAGTCAATGATACAAGCCCGCAACATATCCTCAAGTGTCTGAATAGTACGCTCACTCTGACCGTCGGTCTGGGGATGATAAGCCGTACTCATGTCTAAGCGAGTACCCAATGCTTTATGCATCGTCTGCCAAAAACGAGAAGTGAATCTAGCATCTCTGTCTGAAATAATGGATACTGGAACCCCGTGACGAGAAATAACTTCTTTGATGTAGATTTTAGTCAGTTTCTCCATTTTGTAGTCCTCCCGAATAGCCAGAAAATGCGCTGACTTGGTCAGCCTGTCAACTATCACCCATACTGTATCGAAACCACTAGTTGAACGCGGTAACTTGGTAATGAAATCCATGGCTATATTTTCCCACTTCCATTCAGGAATTTCAGGCTGTTGAAGTAATCCAGATGGTCTCTGATGCTCTGCCTTTACACGACCACAAGTGACACATTTACTGACGAATGTAGCGATGTCACGCTTCATACCCGGCCACCAATACATATCCCGAATATCAAAATACATCTTATCTGCCCCAGGGTGAATCGAATATTTCGAATTATGCGACTCGTCCATAATAACTGTACGAATACCCCCAAACAACGGAACCCATATACGATCAATGAAGAATAAACCACCATTTTCCCGTTTCTCAAACTGACGATCTAATCCACGAAGTGCTTCTGCTGCTATGTTCTCCTCCTTAAATGCTTCTACCTGAGCATCTAAAATCTGTTTACGAATACCCGACCCAACTGTCATACTCATAGCCCTGACGTGCCTCGGTTTAATTCTTTCCTTTCTGCTCAGTGCATCGGCTACTACATTAGCTTTACCCGGGTGATACTTGATCTCACAATCATAATCGCTAAGAAGTTCAATCCACCGTCTCTGTCGCATATTAAGGTCTTTCTGATCGAAGATATGTTGTAAACTCTTATGGTCAGTGTAGATAACACTCTTGGTACCATAAAGGTAATGTCTCCAACACTTGAGCGCAAAGACCACTGCTCCAAGTTCAAGATCGTGAGTGGTGTAATTCTTCTCGTGAATCTTCAGCTGTCGAGAAGCATACGCAATAACTTTACCCCGCTGCATCAAAACACAACCCAAACCCTGTCCTGAGGCGTCACAATAAACCACGAAATCCTCGGTGCCATCAGGAAGTGCAAGAATAGGAGCATTGCACAACCGTTCCTTCAAAGTCTGGAAAGCCAGCTTCTGTTCTTCTCCCCAAACATACTTCTTATTCTTCTGAGTCAAGGTGGTGAGAGGTTTGGCGATCTTGGAGAAATTCTCAATGAATCTCCGATAGTAACCGGCTAATCCCAAAAACGATCGAATCTCTGTCGGCGAAGAAGGAGGTTTCCAATTTTTAACTGCCTCGATTTTGCTCGGGTCGACATGAATACCCTCGCAATTTACAACGTGACCCAAGAAGTGGACTTCTTTCAACCAGAAGTCGCATTTAGAGAATTTGGCGTACAAGGACTCTCTCTCAAGCAACTCGAGAATCAAACGAAGGTGAAGTGAATGCTCTTCCTCGGATTTAGAATAGATGAGGATGTCATCGATGAAGACAATAATGAATTTATCAAGATAGGGCTTACAGACTGTGTTCATCAAATCCATAAACACTGCGGGAGCATTAGTAAGACCGAAAGGCATGACAGTGAACTCAAAATGATCATAGCGAGTTCGAAAGGCAGTCTTAGGAATATCTGCCTCGTGAACACGCAACTGATGATAACCAGATCGAAGATCAATCTTCGAGAAACAAGTAGCTCCTTGGAGCTGGTCAAACAAATCGTCGATGCGGGGAAGAGGGTACCGATTCTTGATAGTAAGCTTATTAAGCTCGCGGTGCATAACCTCATGGATCCATCTTTCTTTTTCACGAAGAGAATCGGTGCTCCCCATGGAGAATGACTGGGACGAATGAATCCCAACTTTTGCAACTCCTGTAACTGATCGGATAACTCGCGCATTTCAGAAGGCGCAAGTCGATATGGGGCTTTGGCCACAGGGGTGGCTCCAGGGATTAGGTCGATATGAAACTCGACCTGACGAAGAGGAGGTAGACCAGGCAACTCCTCGGGAAAGACTCCAGGAAATTCACGAACAATCGAGACACCGGAAATATTTCTCTCTCCCATTTGCATACTCATCAATCTAGCAGTCTTCTCGATCAACTTCTCCCCGAATACTTCTAATGCAGAACCGTCAGACAATGGAATACGAACGAATTTTTCAAAACAGACGATTTCGGCACGATGCTTGGACAACCAGTCCATACCCACTACGACATCAAAGCTACCAAGGTGAAATGGTATCAAGTCGATATTGAATAGGTGATTCTCCAGAATAAGTGTACAGTCACGCACAATCTGATGGGATACAAACGTCCTACCATTTGCTAATTCAATTTCATAACTCTGAATACATCTAGTAGGCTCCACCCCAAGTAAAGATACACAGTCCAACGATACAAAGCTAACATCCGCACCCGAATCAAATAAAACAGTAACAAAGTGATCGTTTAAAGAAAATGTACCAGCAACAGTGTTAGGATCCTGTTGAGCCTCTGCGGCTCCCAATAAGTAGGCACGAGCACGAGCTGGGTTCCCCTGATTGTTCTGACCTCCCTGATTATTTTGACCACGGTTCCCCTGATTATTTTGACCTCTATTACCCTGATTATTCTGTGCTGGTTGAGCTCCCTGAATCCTAGGTGGATTATTATAACCATCGTTTCCCTGCTTATGCGGACAATCCTTTAGATAATGACCAGTACCTTTGCATCCAAAACATGTGTTAGGCCTTACTGCATTCACAGGCACAGCAGCAATAGCCCCAGAACGACAATCTTTAACCGCGTGACCCTTCCTTCCGCACCGAGTACAAGTACACTGCATATTCCTATCATGATGACGGTTACACTTCTGACACAAGGGGAGTGTACCGTTATACCCACTACCAGTCTTGCCTCCATTACTAGAACTGCCTGAATCCCGTCTAAACTTCTTAGATTTCCCAAGCTGATCATCCCTATCCTTACGCTTCTCTGATGAAAAGACCCCATCTCTGATCAAGTCCTCAGTGATGGACTCGGATCGATGAATAGCATCATGCAAAGTAGGAGGGTCAATACCCCTCAGTGACCGGCGAATCTCCGGGTGTAATCCGTGAATGAAGCGCTCCACCAGACGAACCTCAGTGTCTACCATCCTAGGACATAGTCGAACTAACTCGTGGTAACGATCGATATACGCAGTCAATTTAGGTCCATCCATGGTATGATTCCATAATTCATCTTCTAACTTCTTCATTTCAGTGCGAGAAACGAAATGATCTAGCATAAGTGTTCGGAGTTCTGCCCAAGTCATAGCCATCGCAACTTCTCTACCACGGGCACTGATAATTGAATTCCACCATGTAAGGGCCTTGAGCTTCAGGAGCTGAGTAGAGTAACGAACCCGGTTCTGATCATCACAATTACTGATATCGAATACTGATTCAACCTGTTCGAACCACTGACTAAGGGCAAGGGCCCCGCCCTGCCCATTAAACTCTGTCGGCTTGCAGCTGAGGAAGTTTTTGTAGGTACAACCTTGTGCAGGTGGAGGTGGAGGAGGTGGAGGTGGTGGTGGAGGTGGTCCATTTGGGTGTTGATTGATAGCATTTGTGACCTGAACCACTATAGTAGGTACAACCGCAGCAAGCTGCTCAGCGATCATAGCGGCCACTTGAGCCTGAGTAAGTTGTGCACGAGGAGGCATCTACACATAAAGAAGTACGTTAGTGTGAGTTGACAGTAGTTTAAATAATATATATCATAGATATGGAAGGAGTAAGGATTATTTGGTATTGTTCGCGTCAAAATTCCAAACATGGTCAAGTAGACATATATGCAACTCGTCATGGATATAATTACGTTGTACACCCATAATTATATCCATACCGTTTTGTATACATGTCTTCTCCCCATGTCCTTCCTTGCAACGCTCACGTTTACCGATTATATAAATCAAAACAATTTAACTCCAATAAATATGAAACATGTAGTGAAAAGAAAGCAAATAAAATGCATAAGAAATAGTCGTGAGGACGTTCGTTCGTTGCCGTAAGTCGTTCGCAATTCGCCGTCTTCCTTAGACGATAAGTCGATCGGTACGTGTAGTGTGACGATATGAAATAGTAAAAAGTTCCTAGAAAGAATCTATATGAAGGACACCTAGTTATAGTCTAGGCCAAACCACCTAGTTCTCTATAACCATGTGCTCTGATACCAATCTGTCACACCCCACCGTTGGCGGAAACGTAGAGTGCAACACGATTGGCGATCGTCATAACACAACAGTATAACATAGAGCAAACTATATGAATAAGTAAATAAAGTTGTTATGACGTCGCCATACTTAAGGTAAGCCCTTAGTACACGAAAATCCGTCATACACTACAAACAACCAATCAAGAAACATAATAGAAAAGTTCAAGTACTGGGGCGTGCAAGCCCGAAATGCAATCCAAAAGTAATAGATAAACGACAATCCAAATGCAAGATCCTGAAGTCAACTAAAGTCCGACTCCTAAATCCAAGTCCTATGCCTGCTCGTTACCTGAAAGTAAAGCTTAAAAAGTCAACATAAAGTTGAGCGAGTACATCGAGTAAGTAATAAAAAGTAAGGTAGAGAACATATCTTAAAACCAGTAGTAAAGCAATGTGTAACTGATGCATGTAAGTAGTAAGAAAACATCATCCACAATCATACAACGTAAGCATGTATCACAAGTAAGCATAGTATGTACATCTCATTAGTAGGAAAGGTATACTAATGAGCATGCATATATCAGTAGGAAAGGTATACTGATATGTTTCAACCGCAGTAGCCACGCTACCGTAAGTACACCTCATTAGTAGGAAAGGTATACTAATGAGCGTGTATGCATCAGTAGGAAAGGTATACTGATGTGAATCAACCAACTGTCTCGTAAAGTTTTAGAAAAATTGCATTAGTTATGTTACACATTTCATGGTTTCTAAAAATAGTAAGTTTCCATAAATAGAAGTATCTATTTATGGCAAGTTTCCCGAAAATAGTAATGTTTCCATATATAGTAAGTATGGAAGTAAAATATGTTTATCGTAAATCATCTTTCTCAAAATAGTTTGGTTGAGCTTTACTTTCCCCCGATTTGTAAAACATAAACAATAGTAAAGTAGGGGCGATGACTCACCTTATCGAACTGTGTGTATATGATTTGCAAAGTAGGTAGCAAATATAGTCCTCACTATCCTAGAGCTCCCCTAGAATAAAGTATAGTTGTGTAAGAATAGAGTTTGACGGTTAACGACTTAGAATTAGACAATGAGTTTTTCAGTGAACACATAGGTTCACTAAAACTGAGATATCTATAGTTTCGGGTAGAATTAGACGTTGACGTAAACATATTCGAAAACTAGAGATCAAGAGCTATGTTATAGACTAAGACATTGTTATAAAAGAGTTTAATATGAGTAAGGTATGACCAAAATAGAAACGGTTCTTCTAGGTTGTCCAAAAACGTTTTATTTATGTATGTTGTGTGTATTATATGAAAATGTCGTATGGTGTAAGTGTAGACAAGACAAACTCTTTTAGTACCTTTTAAACTTGTTACAAAACTAATAAGAATTCACTAATTGTTATTATAGTTGTCTAAGTGGTTACACGAAATAAATTAATGATCTTAAACGTTTTATACAAGAAAATTATGTTCAGACCCCTAGTTGGTATTTTACGATTTTAGGAAAAACTATATGGAGTTAGGAAATGAAATTTACGTTTCTGAAAACTAGACTCCGAGACCTACAACTTATGTTCAGGTCACTTAATCTAATTCTCAGTTTAAGTTACCTAAAAACGTGCATGAATACAGATTACAACTGAAAGGGACCCAAAAATGTCCAGATACAAGATTGTCCGAATTTACGATAAAACGAAAGGATACGAATAACGAAATTCAACCACGCAGTTATATACGAGTAATATAAACAACCACGCAATTAAAATATACGGAATAAAGAATAATTGGCAAAACAAACGCCACCAAAAAACAAAAACGCAATTAGAATAAGAAAGGTGGTTTTACCGTTAGTCGAAATGGTTATATTATCGAGAGTCGATTACCACTACGACTTGAGATCGCTTGAATAGACTAATAATACAAGGATATCTAAGATTAGAATCACTAATAAACTTAAATACTAAGACGGTTTCAAAACAAAATAGCACGAAACAAAGAAAAGGTAGGCTACTCGAATTTACTAGACATAATGAACGGAATTGAACTAGATTAGGAGTTCGACTACAAACCTTTCTAAAGTACGATGATAGCACTTATACCCGCTGTCCAAAACTCGTTTGTAATATGAAAATCTACTTCTCAACTCAGTTTGTAATCCCTAACACGAAACAATACGAATTTAGAGTTTTACGGTAGAATTTTCAATACGATACTTAAATACGAAAGATGACATAATTATTAACAATTACCTTAACGAAAAGTCTCGGTAAAGTTCTGAATATGATGATTTCGGGCTGTTGAGGGGCTGAATAAAGTCTAGTGATTTACCGTTATCAATTCCGCCTAAAGTAGTATAATAACTCGAAACAAAACAACGTTAATCATCTAAACGGAAAAGATTTCAAGGTAAAGACTATGAATTGATCTATACCTTTGTGGAATTCGGACTTGATGATAAAATGATGGATAGCTTGCTGTAAATGAATAACAAAGCTAAGTCAATCAACAAGAAAACGATTTCTGAGAAAACCCTAATTAGGGTTTCGGCCAAATGAACAAAGCCATAACAAAACTCGATTACCTGCTTATTATGGACTGGATTGACGAAGCAGGAGGGTATTCTCTCGGGGTTGGGTGCTGTAGGAAGATGACTACGGGCAGAAACATTAGTAACACGATTGCTATGGATTCCAAAACAAGAGTTTCGGTTGAAACCAAAAGAAAAGGAAGAAAACGTTTTTGAAAACTGTTACCTTGCTGATTACCGATTATGATGATGATGATGATGGCTTCGAATATCTTCTAGGTGGCTGATGATGGCGGCAATGATGGTGGAGAAGGGTGGCAGCCGAAGGTTTCAAGGGGCTGGGCGAATTAGGGTTTCAAGAAAACGACGGGAAGAATGGGAGGGTGGTTTGGGCGCCGGTTAGGAGGTTTAGAAGGATTAGGGTTTTTAGTTATTGATTAATTGGGTTTAGGTTTAGTTTATGGATAATAATTAATGGGTTTTTGGTTTATTGATAAGTTAAAACTAGGCCAAAGCCCGATCTTATGGTCACTTAAAACCGTTACCCAATAACACTCGTTCCAAGAGAAATAGAAAGTGAAAGTCCAACGAGACGTAGAAATTAAAGTGATAGACGTAAATTAATCGAGCGATAATTAAGAATTTAACACAAGTCTAGAAATAAAGATTCTTACACGAGATATATCCGTAAGTGTACTCAAGTCCATTATTAGTACAAATCATGAAATTCTCGATAATAATCTAGGAGCTCTTCTAGTGAGGCTAACTATTGCACCTAACTAAACAGTAACATCATATAACAAGATATACACACAAAGCATAGTACACATCATTCATAAGAACAGTAAAGTTTAATATTGCATAACTAAAATTTATGTAAACACGGTAAGAGCATAAGGCATTCTAGACTAACCTGAGTCGGAAAATTGACGGATGTCACAATTGTGACGTAAGGGATTATTTGACATCAGTATCACACACCTAAACGTAATTCTAACTCGTACGGGATGTAATCTAGGTTTTACAATAAAATAAGAGTTTTATTGGGTATAAATTGGTTTGAATAGTTGATATAGAATTACCTATATCAACTATTCAAACCAATTTATACCCAATAAAACTCTTATTTTATTGTAAAACCTAGATTACATCCCGTACGAGTTAGAATTACGTTTAGGTGTGTGATACTGATGTCAAATAATCCCCTACGTTACAATAGCATTAAGAATGTATTAAGAATAGTATTTGAAGCCATTTAATCCATTTAAAACTAAATCAAATCAAATATACCATTTTAAAATCAAAACCCAAATTTTAAAAACCCATAGGTACTTTTATCAACTAAAGATTACAACACCGTACCGTACAATTCCGTTTCTAATCCAAACTTCCACACTACCCTAATAAACTTTACAATTACCTATATCAACTATTCAAACCAATTTATACCTTATAAAACTCTTATTTTATTGTAAAACCTAGATTACATCCCGTACGAGTTAGAATTACGTTTAGGTGTGTGATACTGATGTCAAATAATCCCCTACGTTACAATAGCATTAAGAATGTATTAAGAATAGTATTTGAAGCCATTTAATCCATTTAAAACTAAATGAAATCAAATATACCATTTTAAAATCAAAACCCAAATTTTAAAAACCCATAGGTACTTTTATCAACTAAAGATTACAACACCGTATCGTACAATTCCGTTTCTAATCCAAACTTCCACACTAGCCTAATAAACTTTAAAATTACCTATATCAACTATTCAAACCAATTTATACCCAATAAAACTCTTATTTTATTGTAAAACCTAGATTACATCCCGTACGAGTTAGAATTACGTTTAGGTGTGTGATACTGATGTCAAATAATCCCCTACGTTACTATAGCATTAAGAATGTATTAAGAATAGTATTTGAAGCCATTTAATCCATTTAAAACTAAATCAAATCAAATATACCATTTTAAAATCAAAACCCAAATTTTAAAAACCCATAGGTACTTTTATCAACTAAAGATTACAACACCGTATCGTACAATTCCGTTTCTAATCCAAACTTCCACACTAGCCTAATAAACTTTAAAATTACCTATATCAACTATTCAAACCAATTTATACCCAATAAAACTCTTATTTTATTGTAAAACCTAGATTACATCCCGTACGAGTTAGAATTACGTTTAGGTGTGTGATACTGATGTCAAATAATCCCCTACGTTACAATAGCATTAAGAATGTATTAAGAATAGTATTTGAAGCCATTTAATCCATTTAAAACTAAATCAAATCAAATATACCATTTTAAAATCAAAACCCAAATTTTAAAAACCCATAGGTACTTTTATCAACTAAAGATTACAACACCGTATCGTACAATTCCGTTTCTAATCCAAACTTCCACACTAGCCTAATAAACTTTAAAATTACCTATATCAACTATTCAAACCAATTTATACCCAATAAAACTCTTATTTTATTGTAAAACCTAGATTACATCCCGTACGAGTTAGAATTACGTTTAGGTGTGTGATACTGATGTCAAATAATCCCCTACGTTACAATAGCATTAAGAATGTATTAAGAATAGTATTTGAAGCCATTTAATCCATTTAAAACTAAATCAAATCAAATATACCATTTTAAAATCAAAACCCAAATTTTAAAAACCCATAGGTACTTTTATCAACTAAAGATTACAACACCGTATCGTACAATTCCGTTTCTAATCCAAACTTCCACACTAGCCTAATAAACTTTAAAATTACCTATATCAACTATTCAAACCAATTTATACCCAATAAAACTCTTATTTTATTGTAAAACCTAGATTACATCCCGTACGAGTTAGAATTACGTTTAGGTGTGTGATACTGATGTCAAATAATCCCCTACGTTACAATAGCATTAAGAATGTATTAAGAATAGTATTTGAAGCCATTTAATCCATTTAAAACTAAATCAAATCAAATATACCATTTTAAAATCAAAACCCAAATTTTAAAAACCCATAGGTACTTTTATCAACTAAAGATTACAACACCGTATCGTACAATTCCGTTTCTAATCCAAACTTCCACACTAGCCTAATAAACTTTAAAATTACCTATATCAACTATTCAAACCAATTTATACCCAATAAAACTCTTATTTTATTGTAAAACCTAGATTACATCCCGTACGAGTTAGAATTACGTTTAGGTGTGTGATACTGATGTCAAATAATCCCCTACGTTACAATAGCATTAAGAATGTATTAAGAATAGTATTTGAAGCCATTTAATCCATTTAAAACTAAATCAAATCAAATATACCATTTTAAAATCAAAACCCAAATTTTAAAAACCCATAGGTACTTTTATCAACTAAAGATTACAACACCGTATCGTACAATTCCGTTTCTAATCCAAACTTCCACACTAGCCTAATAAACTTTAAAATTACCTATATCAACTATTCAAACCAATTTATACCCAATAAAACTCTTATTTTATTGTAAAACCTAGATTACATCCCGTACGAGTTAGAATTACGTTTAGGTGTGTGATACTGATGTCAAATAATCCCCTACGTTACAATAGCATTAAGAATGTATTAAGAATAGTATTTGAAGCCATTTAATCCATTTAAAACTAAATCAAATCAAATATACCATTTTAAAATCAAAACCCAAATTTTAAAAACCCATAGGTACTTTTATCAACTAAAGATTACAACACCGTATCGTACAATTCCGTTTCTAATCCAAACTTCCACACTAGCCTAATAAACTTTAAAATTACCTATATCAACTATTCAAACCAATTTATACCCAATAAAACTCTTATTTTATTGTAAAACCTAGATTACATCCCGTACGAGTTAGAATTACGTTTAGGTGTGTGATACTGATGTCAAATAATCCCCTACGTTACAATAGCATTAAGAATGTATTAAGAATAGTATTTGAAGCCATTTAATCCATTTAAAACTAAATCAAATCAAATATACCATTTTAAAATCAAAACCCAAATTTTAAAAACCCATAGGTACTTTTATCAACTAAAGATTACAACACCGTATCGTACAATTCCGTTTCTAATCCAAACTTCCACACTAGCCTAATAAACTTTAAAATTACCTATATCAACTATTCAAACCAATTTATACCCAATAAAACTCTTATTTTATTGTAAAACCTAGATTACATCCCGTACGAGTTAGAATTACGTTTAGGTGTGTGATACTGATGTCAAATAATCCCCTACGTTACAATAGCATTAAGAATGTATTAAGAATAGTATTTGAAGCCATTTAATCCATTTAAAACTAAATGAAATCAAATATACCATTTTAAAATCAAAACCCAAATTTTAAAAACCCATAGGTACTTTTATCAACTAAAGATTACAACACCGTACCGTACAATTCCGTTTCTAATCCAAACTTCCACACTACCCTAATAAACTTTAAAATTACCTATATCAACTATTCAAACCAATTTATACCCAATAAAACTCTTATTTTATTGTAAAACCTAGATTACATCCCGTACGAGTTAGAATTACGTTTAGGTGTGTGATACTGATGTCAAATAATCCCCTACGTTACAATAGCATTAAGAATGTATTAAGAATAGTATTTGAAGCCATTTAATCCATTTAAAACTAAATCAAATCAAATATACCATTTTAAAATCAAAACCCAAATTTTAAAAACCCATAGGTACTTTTATCAACTAAAGATTACAACACCGTATCGTACAATTCCGTTTCTAATCCAAACTTCCACACTAGCCTAATAAACTTTAAAATTACCTATATCAACTATTCAAACCAATTTATACCCAATAAAACTCTTATTTTATTGTAAAACCTAGATTACATCCCGTACGAGTTAGAATTACGTTTAGGTGTGTGATACTGATGTCAAATAATCCCCTACGTTACAATAGCATTAAGAATGTATTAAGAATAGTATTTGAAGCCATTTAATCCATTTAAAACTAAATCAAATCAAATATACCATTTTAAAATCAAAACCCAAATTTTAAAAACCCATAGGTACTTTTATCAACTAAAGATTACAACACCGTATCGTACAATTCCGTTTCTAATCCAAACTTCCACACTAGCCTAATAAACTTTAAAATTACCTATATCAACTATTCAAACCAATTTATACCCAATAAAACTCTTATTTTATTGTAAAACCTAGATTACATCCCGTACGAGTTAGAATTACGTTTAGGTGTGTGATACTGATGTCAAATAATCCCCTACGTTACAATAGCATTAAGAATGTATTAAGAATAGTATTTGAAGCCATTTAATCCATTTAAAACTAAATCAAATCAAATATACCATTTTAAAATCAAAACCCAAATTTTAAAAACCCATAGGTACTTTTATCAACTAAAGATTACAACACCGTATCGTACAATTCCGTTTCTAATCCAAACTTCCACACTAGCCTAATAAACTTTAAAATTACCTATATCAACTATTCAAACCAATTTATACCCAATAAAACTCTTATTTTATTGTAAAACCTAGATTACATCCCGTACGAGTTAGAATTACGTTTAGGTGTGTGATACTGATGTCAAATAATCCCCTACGTTACAATAGCATTAAGAATGTATTAAGAATAGTATTTGAAGCCATTTAATCCATTTAAAACTAAATGAAATCAAATATACCATTTTAAAATCAAAACCCAAATTTTAAAAACCCATAGGTACTTTTATCAACTAAAGATTACAACACCGTACCGTACAATTCCGTTTCTAATCCAAACTTCCACACTAGCCTAATAAACTTTAAAATTACCTATATCAACTATTCAAACCAATTTATACCCAATAAAACTCTTATTTTATTGTAAAACCTAGATTACATCCCGTACGAGTTAGAATTACGTTTAGGTGTGTGATACTGATGTCAAATAATCCCCTACGTTACAATAGCATTAAGAATGTATTAAGAATAGTATTTGAAGCCATTTAATCCATTTAAAACTAAATGAAATCAAATATACCATTTTAAAATCAAAACCCAAATTTTAAAAACCCATAGGTACTTTTATCAACTAAAGATTACAACACCGTATCGTACAATTCCGTTTCTAATCCAAACTTCCACACTAGCCTAATAAACTTTAAAATTACCTATATCAACTATTCAAACCAATTTATACCCAATAAAACTCTTATTTTATTGTAAAACCTAGATTACATCCCGTACGAGTTAGAATTACGTTTAGGTGTGTGATACTGATGTCAAATAATCCCCTACGTTACAATAGCATTAAGAATGTATTAAGAATAGTATTTGAAGCCATTTAATCCATTTAAAACTAAATCAAATCAAATATACCATTTTAAAATCAAAACCCAAATTTTAAAAACCCATAGGTACTTTTATCAACTAAAGATTACAACACCGTACCGTACAATTCCGTTTCTAATCCAAACTTCCACACTACCCTAATAAACTTTAAAATTACCTATATCAACTATTCAAACCAATTTATACCCAATAAAACTCTTATTTTATTGTAAAACCTAGATTACATCCCGTACGAGTTAGAATTACGTTTAGGTGTGTGATACTGATGTCAAATAATCCCCTACGTTACAATAGCATTAAGAATGTATTAAGAATAGTATTTGAAGCCATTTAATCCATTTAAAACTAAATGAAATCAAATATACCATTTTAAAATCAAAACCCAAATTTTAAAAACCCATAGGTACTTTTATCAACTAAAGATTACAACACCGTATCGTACAATTCCGTTTCTAATCCAAACTTCCACACTAGCCTAATAAACTTTAAAATTACCTATATCAACTATTCAAACCAATTTATACCCAATAAAACTCTTATTTTATTGTAAAACCTAGATTACATCCCGTACGAGTTAGAATTACGTTTAGGTGTGTGATACTGATGTCAAATAATCCCCTACGTTACAATAGCATTAAGAATGTATTAAGAATAGTATTTGAAGCCATTTAATCCATTTAAAACTAAATCAAATCAAATATACCATTTTAAAATCAAAACCCAAATTTTAAAAACCCATAGGTACTTTTATCAACTAAAGATTACAACACCGTACCGTACAATTCCGTTTCTAATCCAAACTTCCACACTAGCCTAATAAACTTTAAAATTACCTATATCAACTATTCAAACCAATTTATACCCAATAAAACTCTTATTTTATTGTAAAACCTAGATTACATCCCGTACGAGTTAGAATTACGTTTAGGTGTGTGATACTGATGTCAAATAATCCCCTACGTTACAATAGCATTAAGAATGTATTAAGAATAGTATTTGAAGCCATTTAATCCATTTAAAACTAAATCAAATCAAATATACCATTTTAAAATCAAAACCCAAATTTTAAAAACCCATAGGTACTTTTATCAACTAAAGATTACAACACCGTATCGTACAATTCCGTTTCTAATCCAAACTTCCACACTAGCCTAATAAACTTTAAAATTACCTATATCAACTATTCAAACCAATTTATACCCAATAAAACTCTTATTTTATTGTAAAACCTAGATTACATCCCGTACGAGTTAGAATTACGTTTAGGTGTGTGATACTGATGTCAAATAATCCCCTACGTTACAATAGCATTAAGAATGTATTAAGAATAGTATTTGAAGCCATTTAATCCATTTAAAACTAAATCAAATCAAATATACCATTTTAAAATCAAAACCCAAATTTTAAAAACCCATAGGTACTTTTATCAACTAAAGATTACAACACCGTACCGTACAATTCCGTTTCTAATCCAAACTTCCACACTAGCCTAATAAACTTTAAAATTACCTATATCAACTATTCAAACCAATTTATACCCAATAAAACTCTTATTTTATTGTAAAACCTAGATTACATCCCGTACGAGTTAGAATTACGTTTAGGTGTGTGATACTGATGTCAAATAATCCCCTACGTTACAATAGCATTAAGAATGTATTAAGAATAGTATTTGAAGCCATTTAATCCATTTAAAACTAAATCAAATCAAATATACCATTTTAAAATCAAAACCCAAATTTTAAAAACCCATAGGTACTTTTATCAACTAAAGATTACAACACCGTACCGTACAATTCCGTTTCTAATCCAAACTTCCACACTAGCCTAATAAACTTTAAAATTACCTATATCAACTATTCAAACCAATTTATACCCAATAAAACTCTTATTTTATTGTAAAACCTAGATTACATCCCGTACGAGTTAGAATTACGTTTAGGTGTGTGATACTGATGTCAAATAATCCCCTACGTTACAATAGCATTAAGAATGTATTAAGAATAGTATTTGAAGCCATTTAATCCATTTAAAACTAAATCAAATCAAATATACCATTTTAAAATCAAAACCCAAATTTTAAAAACCCATAGGTACTTTTATCAACTAAAGATTACAACACCGTACCGTACAATTCCGTTTCTAATCCAAACTTCCACACTAGCCTAATAAACTTTAAAATTACCTATATCAACTATTCAAACCAATTTATACCCAATAAAACTTATTTTATTGTAAAACCTAGATTACATCCCGTACGAGTTAGAATTACGTTTAGGTGTGTGATACTGATGTCAAATAATCCCCTACGTTACAATAGCATTAAGAATGTATTAAGAATAGTATTTGAAGCCATTTAATCCATTTAAAACTAAATCAAATCAAATATACCATTTTAAAATCAAAACCCAAATTTTAAAAACCCATAGGTACTTTTATCAACTAAAGATTACAACACCGTATCGTACAATTCCGTTTCTAATCCAAACTTCCACACTAGCCTAATAAACTTTAAAATTACCTATATCAACTATTCAAACCAATTTATACCCAATAAAACTCTTATTTTATTGTAAA
>CAJVGC010000319.1:0-24673 GCA_910822075.1 Senecio squalidus
TTTCTTTCAACCCGGGGATGATGTGACAAACCGTCTAAAAATCAAGGACCGTTCGGTTATTTTATCGGCTCAATTTCTCTAGTTACTCCTTTATCATGTTCACCTCGTGTGACAACCGTCCAAAGTCTCAGGTAATTCCTTCAGTTTACCCCCTCGGTTCGAATCTTTCGTTACTCTTTTTGTGTTCGTATTGTTCTAATTCATAATTACTTTATCCGTATTCTATCGAATCAAGTGTCGGAATAACTTCCGGAATCAAAATTATAAGTCCTAATACCAATAAAATCACTTTTTGAACTTTCCTAAGTTCATAACTAATCATACTTAAGAACTTTCAATTAACAAAAAGGTCCAACGAAGCAATAACGCAAAAACGAAAAATAAAAATTTCGGAAAACTGCCCGGTGCGCAGCACCCCTTGGCTGGGTGCGCAGCACCTGGCTCCAGAATTTCAAAAAAATTACATTTTTAGTCCCTTTCTCGTTTTACACACTCACCACCCACATTGACCAATCAAAAATCGATTCTAGGTCTGTCATTACTGCATTTCCTTTGTCCCAAGAGCAGATTATCATCACTCTACCCATTCATTTCATTTTTCATTTATCAAAAATCAAAACACACACTTAAAACACACACACATAATTTTCTCTCAAAATCTCCTTCCAAGTTCTTCATTCCCAGAAACATTACACCATTAAAAATCATTTCTAAACCATACAAATCGTTCATAACATCCAAAGAAGCTAAAGGAAACAAAAGATTTCGAAAAGGACCACCGTTGTAAAGATTTTTGAAGACCAAATCCGACCAAAACTCATCCTCCAAGCTTTTGCTCCGGTAGATTACTTTCTTTTTACTATTTTTGCATAAATAATCAATTGCATGTAAGATCTAACGGTTGAAAATGAGTTTTTTTTTATACAAATCTTTGACTTTTATGGTCAAAAACGTTTTTAATCGAAAAACCCTTTAAATCCACGAATCTGTGGATAAAAATGTTTTAGAAACTGTTAAAATGAGGTTTTGGAAGATAATAACTAATTGCATGTGCAATCTAAACAACAAAAACGAGTATTTGTGAAGATTTATGTCATTTTTATACAAAAACGATTTTTACCTAAATAATACTTAGATCTATGATTTATGTGGATAAAAGTTGTTTAGAGACTGTGAAAACACCATTTTATAAAGTATCTACTAGTTGCATGTCGAAATCCTCAAGTCACAAAACGATTTTAGCAAGAAAAACACAAAACGGGAAATGGACAGCAGCTAGGTGCGCAGCACCGAGCTGCTGTTCACCCGAAAATCGTCGTTTTAACTCGTTTTAAGTTTACGTTTGCATTCTGGACTCTTACCCTATCAATTGTGGACTGAGACCAATAAAATTAATAACATTGGTGATTTACTTTGGACTCTTTGGACTATTTTGGACTATATTATATATATTATTGTGTTTTAGGTGATTTGTGAACGGAAGTGGTTGTGTAATTTTTGGACATGAAATTTGGGCGCGGAAGCGCTGCCCAAATTTCCCTAGAAAATTATAAAACCACTTCAGTAAGCAAAAGCACTTAAGATGTAATAATCAAAAACAATAAACTTCCAAACTAAACACAACATTAATCGCTTCGGACCAAAATTTCGGAACAATATTGGACTTAACACTTATTTACAAACAAAAGTCACGCGATATCTTCTATACATAAAGAACATGATAAGAAGTTAACTTTTTGAATTATATTGGTAATTCTTAGGCATTCCGTGATTCCCGGCTCCTTTCCGACCGTCTCCGAGTTCCATTCTCTCCGCAAACCGTGAGTTACAACCCCACTTTGTTTTACTTTTATACTTTTAAACATTATTTGGGGGAAACATAAGATCATGCTTGTAACTGACAAACATTAATTGCAAACTATTGTTATTCATTGAAACTTGATTTAAACTTTGAATCTTTGAAACATTTTAACTTGAATCTTACCAACTATCATGCGTATTTGTGTTAATGCCTTAGCAGGATAACTAAACTAGGATGCTTGTTAGTAACCAATCCTTGATGGATATATAAGCCCGTAAGATCTCTTTAATGTTTTAGTTAATTTAATCAAATGCCCGTTTTTTTTTGTATCTCTCTCTCTTATACACTATTAGCATTAGCCGTTAGTCATATGGGTATCGATACTTAGGAGGGGTCACTCCTTACTCAGGGTTAGCGTCCCAAGTACATATTACTACCTCACTCATTGAATCACTTACTTAAATATTTTTGGGCTAGTTTCTCGACCATACAATCGGTTTAGTGTATACTTACTACTTATATTATGCCAAGTGATTGATACAAGGTACCTTTAGTTAAGTTAAACACATATCCCATACGCATATACTTATTTTAGCGCCTGATCCCGCTTCACTATTATTTTAGCGCCTGTTTCCGCTTAAACATTACTTTAGCGCCTGGTTTCCGCTATAACTACTATGCGAGTTTATTTATTTATTCACTTTACTCGCTTGCTTATAAACTTTTTACCATCTACTCCTATTTTTGGAAACTCTCTATTTTTAGTAACTTTCTATTTCTGGTAACTTGCTATTTTTGGAAATTCTATCAAACTCTAAACTGTAACTCACTCACTACGTTTCGTAGTTGACACTTTATCTTATGTTTCAGGAAATTAATGTAAGCCTTCGGGATGCATGGCAAGGAGGGTCGATATGGTCACGTGAGGCGCTTAATGGGAAAGACCTTCATATTTTGGGAAATTTTTGTTTAAAACTTGTATTTGTACTTTAAGTTACATCGTGAACTACTTGGTTGCTTTTGAAATGTTGTATCGTGAACCATTTAAATTTTTAATGGAAATGACTTAAATCGTTTATATTTGCTTATGACCGTGTAATGATATTCCAGCTCTCACATCCCGTGTTTCCGCTTTAGCGGGGTGTGACATGAGTCATTGATTAAAGGTAAAAGATTTTAAAATCCCATTCGAACAACCAAGAGACAATAGTTTAATACATTGGTACACAATCAAAATGTTTCATTAAAAATTCCCAAAAACAATGGCCAAGTCTTTTCCCAAAGAGGTTCTCACACGACCGCCTCGACCCGTCCAAGCCATGCACACCATGCTTACACTAATTTCCTGAAACATAAGATAAAGTGTCAACTACGAAAGTAGTGAGTGAGTTACAGTTTAGATAGTCAACATAAAAATATGAGTAAAGTATATAAAGTAAGGGTTTCCAAAAAAGGAGATTAGCGGAGAAAAGTCGCTTAAAGAATTTATATACTTTTTAGAAAAATCCAAATAACGGGCGAGTCGGTGCCCTAGATTTGTAAAGACCAAATAGCATCGAATTTAGTCAAATAGTAGAAGCGGATAACAATCGCTAAAAGTTTATAAGTTTATGCGTAAGTAACTAATTAGATTTCTTGTATCAACATCTTGGCATCTATAACTTAAGTGTTCACACTAATCCGATTATCAACCGTGCGGCCCCAACTCCCCGCCTCTCCAACGGGAAGTTAAAAGAGAAATTCAGTAATATGTACTTAGACTGCCATCTAAGCAAGGAACGGTTCTTTCCTAAGTATCGATACCCATAATTACTATACGGCTAAATAGTTAATAGTGTGTAAAAGGCTAAAGAGTAAGTGGGCACTAAGTAGTTTTGTTTTAAAAGAGAGTGAGACAGCATCACTTAGGAAACGTGTTATAGTTCCATCAAGAGTTGGTTACGCATACAAGCATCAATAATATAGTTGAGTCAAAAGAAACGAACCAATAAATACAATTAGAGAAAAAGTTTTACGCATAAGAGTCAAATAGTCAAAGTTTAATGAGTTAAAAGTCAAAGATTTATGTAAAAATACATTTTCCACCGTTAGATCTTTCATGCAAGTGAATATTTGTATAAGAATGGTAAAAATAAAGAAATCTACCGGAGGAAAATCTTGGATGATGAGTTTTTGGTCGGAATCTAGCTCCAAAAATCTTTACAACCGTGGTCCTTTTTGATAAAAACGACACCCTTGGCTTTACTTGAAGTTTAGAACGATTTGTTTATGATGGATGGTCGATTTTTAGGTGTTTTAGTGGCTGGAATGCTTCTGGAAATGGAGTTCTTAGAGAGAAAAGTAGAGAGAAAAGGAGTATGTGTGTGTTTTTGTTTTGATTAAAATGAAAGTAAAATGAAAAGTAAATGAATAATGGGGTATAGGGGGTCACAATTCTGGCCTTGGGACAGTGTATTTGCAGAAAAGGGACGTTTCTCATTGGTCAATGTGGGTGGTGGTGGTGTAAAACGAGAAAAGGACTAAAACTGTAATATTTTTGAAAATCCTGGAGCCAGGTGCTGCGCACCCAGCAAGGGGTGCTGCGCACCGGGCAGTTTTCCGGATTTCCTGATTTTTCGTTTTTGCGTTATTGCTTCGTTGGACCTTTTTGTTAATTGAAAGTTCTTAATTATGATAAGTTATGAACTTAGGAAAGTTCAATAGGTGTTTTCCTTGGTATTAGGACTTATAATTTGATTCCGGAAGTTATTCCGACACTAGTTCCGACAAAGTATAGACTTAAAAGTTACGAACCAGAATAAGGCGAACGAGACAAAGAAGTAACCTACGTTTCGAACCGATATAATAATTGAGTAAGTACCTGAATTTTGACGGTTGTCACGTTTTCTCTTTCTCTTTCTCTTTCTTCTTCCTCTTTCTTCTTCCTCTTCCTTCAAAATCCACAAAACCTAAACCCAAAAATATTCAAAATCTTCAAAAACCAAAACCCAAAAATCTTCTTCTTTATTTTCTTTATTATATATACATATTTTATATATATGTATATGTATGTATAGATATATTAGGAAGAAAGAAGAAAAAAAAAAAAAACCCACAAACTCGCGTTGCCGGAAGAACACCGCGCCAAGAACGCCGCCTAAACGGCGTTGTCCCAGCCATGAACGGCGTTCTTGGCCTTCAAAACGCCGTGGTGATGCTCCCGCTGGGAGTGGTCTTAGAGATAGTTTTGGGTCTTAGTCTATGTCCCTTTTAGTAGTTTTCACTTCTTTTTCTATTACTTGTAGATATGGATAATTCTTGAATTGAGTGTTTTTGTTTTGATTATATAAATTTATTGTTGCTTTTTAATTTTTTTTTTTTAATAAATTGTGTAAAATTATTTAATTTAACAAAATATTGTGAAATATATATATTTTGACTTAAGTCTAGATCGTTGAATTAAAAGAAAATATTAAAGTCGAGATGGTGTGATTTAGTCCTCAAAATTAAAATTCTGTCTAATGTTCATTTCCTATGTACCATAATAATTTTATTTATTTATATTTGCATGTATTAACTTTAAAAACTTATAATATATATTCCATACATAAGAGAAAATAGTTTTATTTATTACTTGTATTTTTATCAAGAAAAAGAATAGTAGGTGGTGTCAGAGACGGAGCTAGGATTTTCGGTTAGAGGGGGCTCACATTTTAAAAAAAAAATAAACCCATTTTTAAGTAAATGGGTCAAAACTACAAAAATTTCACCTCAATAGAAATGAAAAAAATTATATCACGCATAATACTAATTAGCTTGTTTATGCAAATGATAGTTATTCTACTATTGTGTCACCTGTCGGCTTCATCCAAAATAATAACTTGTGCCTTCCGGGGGGTAGAGTGACTTTCTTTTGTGCAAACATCTTGATTTTGTTTCTCACGACATCAATACCCCTAGCAAAAAAAATAACAAAGAATGATGAGATCCTAAAATAAAACAGCGTTTAAGAAATTGAGGTAGTAACTCAATTAGCAGTCAGCATACCTGTCATCTGATGCATTTAGCTCTAAAACAGCCTCCTTGTAATTTGGTCCAAGTAGTTCGTGTGCAAGAGCTAATATGCTTAATTTAATTAACCGAAAACAGAGGCCCAATTGCAAATTTAGATGAGTAAGCAAGCCCAAAAACAAACAACCCTACATTATAACCCGCCGTAAATCTTAATTATTGTAGATTTCTATTTTTGGTTTGAATCAAGAGATCATAATGTCGTCTTCTTCTTCATCTGATTTCCATGACACAGCTGCCATGTCTTGGAAGGAGTATATAGATTTCTTGGGGGGGGGGGGGGGCAGCACCCTCCAGCCCCCCTATTCCCTCCGTCGCTGCTAGGCCTGGCCCTGTATGTGAACCACTGTTGGGGGGGGGCCGAGCACCCTCCAGCCCCCCCACTGGCTCCGTCACTGGGTGGTGTTATGATTACTTTGGGGTGTTTAATTAAATTCGGGAATCATTATTAGTTTTTTTGTTATTTATGAATTAGAAATTTAGAATGAGCTTGTTAAACCCATGGTTTTGAAGAACCCTTATTTGGTGATTTCAGTCCCAAATTTAGAACTCATATTTGTAAACTAAATATGTATATTATTGGCAAACCTCGTCCAAACAATATTAGTATAATGATAATGTCCATTAGTATTATGAGCATTCTCTTTTTCTTTCTCATTCCCATTATCCTTTGTAAACCAAGCACCCCTATAATAGACTGTTATAGATGACTAATAAAAATTATATATACCAAATATATTGGTTATATTGGTTACTTGCCCAAATATTATATAGGGTTGTTACGAAAGTGCATATATTTTGCAAAATAAACCTACAAACTGATATCGGACAACGTTGATGTGTGTAAATTCTAGTCTATATTTAAAAACAAGCAATACACAATTATTCGACTACACACACATTTAGGCAGTGAACCTAATCATGAATAGTATAGTTCAGGTAAATCAAGTTTCTTCTTAGCGATTGAATATTAAAGTTAAATGGAGAATTTATAATGCTAAAAAGTTTGGTTTTGTGTCCAAGTTGTCACGTTGCTTAAACTACTAAGAATGCTTAACACACCAGATTCAAAGAATTAGGAATAATTTTGTTGGTTTTGAGAACAGATAATTAATAGTATATTCACCTGGACTAGCTCACAGATACTACAGTTGCAAATTAATAACTAACGATGTTGAATCACTTACTAGGTATTTTAACTTGAACTCTTATTTCACATCAAATTTTTAGTTATCTCATGTATAGACACCACTCTCGTATATAATTTATACGTTTGACAACTAAGCATTAAGCACCCAAGCCGATTATATGATTTAACCCTATAAGACTTCCTCTCGAATAGCCTCTCAATTAGATAGTTCGATTTTCTCATAAACTAGATAGTCACCTACACAATTATCCCCCTATTTAAATTACATAAACTCATTGCTAATTGTGCCTTATATTGTTGTTTAATACCTGGGCCTCATATATGGGCCTTGGGTATATTTTTGTGGATTTTGTTTTGGGCTTTATCGCCGTTTCTTTTGGTATGTAGATGTTACACGCGTCGGGGTTTTGTATAACACGTGTCACCACGTGTCACCTGTTTTTCATCATACTGGTTTGGTCTATTATTTTCTTTACTTTTTCCGTTGTCACTGTCTTTGCGTTCTACGTCGATTCCGGCTCAGGTTTGTTCTTAATCTATGTGGACTTATTTGTGGACTTAAAAATGTATGATGTTAATGACTTTGATTATTTGTGGGGCTTTTGAATGTCGATTTTAATGGAAAATGGAAATATGTTAATAAAATTTTTGATCACACTGGTTTGGTTCTTTACTTTTTACGTTGTCACTGTCTTTGCGTTCTACGTCGACTCGGCTCAGGTTTGTTCTTAATCTATGTGGACTTATTTGTGGACTTAAAAATGTATGATGTTAATGACTTTGATTATTTGTGGAGCTTTTGAATGTCGATTTTAATGGAAAGTGGAAATATGTTAATAAAATTTTTGATGTTAATCAGTTTGATTATTTGTGGACCTTTTGAATGTCGATTTTAATGGAAAGTGGAATTATGTTAATAAAATTTTTGAATGTTGATTTTAATGGAAAGTGGAATTATGTTAATAAAATTTTTTAATTTTGATTTTAATTGATGTGGAATTATGTTAATAAGAATTTGTCGTTTCTCATTTATGCGGATTGTGTCTGTGTTTGTGGAATGTTACGCTTTTAGTGTATTATTAGGTATAAGACTCTGAATTTATTTGTTTTTTGTTTGTATTCTTTCTACAGTTTCTACGTTTTTGGTTTCTGTGGTTTGCTGCTGTTCTTCTTCGTTGTTGAGGTATGTTTCTGTATTACGTTTTTTATTTTTGTGTCGGGTTATTGTTGTGTGTTTCTGCGGATTGGTGGTTTTTTTTTTGGTTGCTGCTACGTTTGTAGATTGTGTGTGTTGTCGGTTTTTTATTCTGTTTCTTCTTTACTTTTGGCGATAGTTTTGTACCATGTGGGGTAGCGGTCTTAGGATTGGTACTCCTTGGTCTGCGCCTGTCGTTCCTGTACGTCGTAGGGGCAGGGGCCGTCGACCTGTTGTGCCGCCAGTATCATACTCAAATGAGGCTTTGCCTGTGTATTACGACTCGGGTGACGCTACCTGTTATTGTGGTTATTGTTGGGCTTTCTTCTGGTATGATGATAGAGTTCTGTTAGGTTCGCGTGTTGGTCATCCTGTTTACAATCAATGTTGTAAAGGAGGTTCTGTGGTTTTGACTGCTACTGCTTCTCCGCCGGTTGCTTTGCTTGCTTTATATGAAGACCCTCATTTCATGCGCAATATCAGGGCCTATAACTCTATGTTTTCGATGACCTCATTCGGTGCTAGGATAGATGAGTCGGTGAATATAGGGCATGGTCCGTATACATTTAAGGTTTCTGGTCAGGTGTCCCATTATATAGGTTCCTTGTGTCCTTCGTCTCCAAATGGTCCACGTTTTCTGCAACTGTATGTTTACGATACTGAAAATAGCGTTCAGAATAGGTTGCGTTTCTTTCTGTCCGGTCAAACTGACAATGCTCTTAAGCCTGGGGTGGTTACTGTTCTCACCGATCTCTTATCGTCATGTAATGAGTATGTTAGAACATTTACAAGGGCGGCCGAGATTGCAAATTGTAACGATGTTGACGAATATGCTGTCAGATTGTATAGTAATGTGCCTGATAATAGATATGCTATACCGCAGCCAGGGACGTTGGGTGCAATTGTTGTTGCTGATGATGCGAATGCTAACGCGTATGATATTATAGTTTGATCCAAATCTGGCAGGCCCTGTCGTATTAGTAAGCTCCATCAGTCTTATATGCCTCTCCAATATCCTTTGTTGTTTCCGTACGGTGAGGCTGGTTGGACTCCGTTGTTGAAGTTAAGACCCATGTTTGGTAAGGATCCTAAAGCTTTGACAGTCAATATGTACTATAGCTACCTGTTGCATAGTCGGCGAGATATCTTTTCGTTGCTGTTACACAGTGGTAAATTGTTTCAACAATTCTTAATCGACGCCTATTTATGTGTGGAGGAGGGCCGATTGGATTATATTCGTAACCATCAGAGTTCATTAAGATCTGAATATGCAGCAGGCGTGTTTGATGCGATCTCAAAGGGCGATTCTATGGGTAGTGAAATTGGGAAACGCGTCTTTCTGCCTTCGTCTTTTGTGGGAGGACCGCGATATATGTACAAGCATTATCAAGATGCTCTCGCCATCTGTCGTGTTTACGGTAACCCTCAATATTTTATTACTTTTACGTGTAATGCTAACTGGCCCGAAATCAGCAGATTCATGGATTCGCATAACATGGGACATTCCCAAAACAGACCCGATATCATTGCCAGGGTGTTTAATATGAAGGTGGATAATTTTTGTAAGATTCCTGAAAAAAGATAAACCATTTGGCGCCGTTACTGGCTGTGAGTTGTATTTTTTTACCTTCTTTGCTGTTTTCCAGCCTTTTTAGCATTCTTTTGTTACCTATTGCAATTGGTGTTGTATAACATCTCCAGATTTATACACGGTGGAGTTCCAAAAAAGAGGGTTGCCGCACTGTCACACACTACTGTGGGTTGACGAACCGTCTAGAATCAGGAATCCTGTTGACATCGACAAATATATTACAGCAGAATTGCCGAATCCTGTTACCGAATCACGATTGTATTCTACTATTACAAGGTCTATGATTCACGGACCCTGCGGTATGTCTAATCCCGATTCTCCCTGTATGCAAGACGGTACGTGTAAGAAACGATTTCCGAAACGATTCGCTGTTTCCACTTCTTTCGACAAGGACGGGTATGTGCACTATAAGAGATCTGAGAGTTCGGTTTTTACAACAAATAATGGAGTACCTGTGCATAATGGGTTTGTAGTACCCTACAATAAAATCTTATGTAGTCGTTTTGATGCACATATCAACGTGGAGTATTGCGGCTGGAACATGATGATAAAATATCTCTTCAAATATATATCCAAAGGCGTTAAACGTGTGGCATTTACGTTACAGAAAGCTGACGCCTTGATGTGTTAAATCTAGTTTTCCCTTTTTGCTTTCGCTAGACCACAACACCGGGCAGTGTACCCTTTCGTTTGTAGTATAGTTTGGGCAAGTTCGGGTTCGAACTCAGGGACTTTCAATTGGGAAATTTCAATTGTCGTTTATGAAACAGATATGAGTAACAAAGTGGGGGTTTTATAAATTAACTAAAAGTGACAAGTATCGTCTTTTAATAAATCAAGATATGGGAAAAACACTCGTTTGGATTGGTTTCTAGTTATCCGATTGTCACTTTGGGTTGTTTGGTTGAATTAACTTCTAATGTTATAACACGATTCCTTTCGAATACCGAGCTAACTTTAGACATCTAAAACGAAACACCGTTCCTTTCGAATACGGTAGAAACCTTAAACATCTAAGTCATTAAGCAACAAGTTTATATACTCGACTTAATCTTATAAAACTTCCTTTCGAATAGTTTCTTAGCTAAAATCAAATTCATTTTATCAAATCATTATATTACCAGTTCCTTTCGAATACTAATAATTTTAGATTAATTATAGACCGATTAACCTTTTTGTAAAACGTCTAATAAGTTATTATAAGTTCCTTTCGAATACCTACAAAATGTGTTTGTCACTAACACCTTACTTACGTTTTATATAAAATGACTTTGATAATGATATGAATCTGATTACAACTAACATTCAAGTTTTAATCTAAATGTTTGATAACTCGTTAAGATTCCTTGCGAATATCCTAAGCCTCAAATCAACTATAGACCGGTTGATTATTTCGTTCAATTCATCAATCAAGTTCTAAAGCTCTTTTCAGATACTAAAGGTCTTAATCAAATCATGAATATAAGTTATCTAACACTATTAAGAATTTAAACCCGAATGGTTCTTCGATTAAGCAAACATAAACATTCAACCTCAAACAAATATCCCAAAAACTCCAATCATCTAATCTAGTTCCAATCCAAACAAGTATTATCTAACTACTCATTCATAATAGAAATTAAAGACAAATAATAATAATAAGACATGATTAAATTGAGAATAAAAGGGTAGATAGTTCAATACCAAAGAAAACAATGATTCCAATAAGTCTCCAAAATACTAAGATGATGATAACAACCGAAAGTTTGCAAGAGATTACTGCTAAGATTAACCGGAAAATCACTAAGATTGACGATCTTCAGTGATTAGGTAATGATTATGTGATGAATTAGGAATGATTATGAGGCTCCCAATTGATGTAAAGATATGTAAGATGATGCCAATGAGTCCCCAAAATCGTCCTTAAGAAGTACCAAGCCAAGACCTTTCAGCTGCACACTTGAATAACATTGAAAACGATATGTAACAGCTGCTGGAGGCCTAATGCGCCGCAAACACCTAGAATGCGGCGCATTATAGGGTCAGTGGCTCCCCCTTTTTGTAGATTTTTTCGTTGCGGTCATTTTGGCGCTGACCGGAGGTCTTTTCGAGTCCGTATGCTCCTGATACATCCGTTTTACTATCAGCTGCATTTTGGTCCCGAATTGATCCTTTTTCATCCCAAACATATTAAAACACCTAAAACACAAACTTTACACAAAATTAAGTAATACGAGGCTATCCATTACGTTTTTACACAAAAACATAACAAATATCGCGAAAGAATATGCATATAATTGAGCGATATCAAACCCCCCATACTTAAGCATTTGCTTGTCCCTAAGCAAATCCGACTCAAACTAACTCTAAAATTGCAACTTAAGAAAAATTAAGGAATCACGGGCTTTAAAATTTAACTACATTCCGGCGTTAGAAATTAAAGATATGCGTGAAATTGCTAGATCGTAAAACTGACTACAAACATCTAAAGCTACTAAATTACTTAAGTAAACAAAAACCGCAATTTTCTAATGTTAACTCCTAATTCATCCCCTAGTTATGATATGTCTAAATAATCACCCCCTTTCCCTCACTCTCCAACCGAATTCGAAGCGATCAGCCTTTACGGCCGACCCCTATACCGCCTTGCTTTCGGGGGAACCCTTAAAATATCACTAAGCATTTTTCTTCGTTTGAGTACTTCTTTCTTTTGAGAATTATTAGGTTAGTCTACATCTTTTTCTTTTCCTCTCACTTTTGTTCACTTCAAATATTATAGATATATATTTAAATTTTCTTTGAAGTGAACGGGTATAACGGGATTTGAGTCTTCGTTATAGTGAGGATTAATTTCTATTTTGTTGACGGGAAAGACCTATGGCCTTTTTCTTCGCCTCTAATTCTCCAAAGGCTTAAGTGATACTAGGATTCCCCAACTACCCCCGAAAGGGTGCAAGGACTACAAGGGCTCGGTACTAAGGATATCTAGTGATTATCTAGATTTTTGATTTTTCGGGGAAACTTAAGGAACTAAAACTAGAAAACCTAAGTTCTTATTTACAAGTATTTGATTAACTAAAGATGTTCCTACACAATTTCACGTTAAAGTACCGGAATTAAGTTAAATATACAAGCCCCTATCATCTTCCCTAACTACATTTAAGCTTAATTTTTTTTTTTTTTTAAAGACTCAAATTGGACAAAATGACACAACACGTAATGGATATATAAGAGGGAATATAAAATTAACAAATTTCCCGACGTCCCCCCATACTTATCTAACGCATTGTCCCGAATGCGTTTCCAAACTAGAAGAAAAATAAACTAGCGCATCATTCTTTTTGATGTTGCTTGATTTCCCTAACGCATGTCGCTTTGATGTTGCTTGATTTCCCGACTCGACTTCGCACGTGTTGAACTTAACGTGTCAGTCGAGTCATCCAAGATAAAGAGATCGTTGGAGGCATCTAGCGCATCATTCTTTTTGACCCATTCGTCATTCCACTCCCTTGTTTCCCGATAAATTAAACAAGTCACAAATGGTCGAAAGTGGACATGAACATTTTCGGGCTCTTCTTTGAAATAACTCCTAACCGGGTTCACATATATATATTCTTATAAAAATCCCAAACCGTAACTTGCGTATCCCCCTCAATCTCCTCCATGATAGTTTCCCAACACTCTACTTCCTTGTTTACACCATCGCCTATTTCCCCGCTCTTTGTGGTATTTAAGTCGATATTTGAATCGAACATTCTTTCTAATTCGTCCCAAGTAATAACTCCATAGTCACCAATAACTGACCCATCCGAGATTCCTATATCCAATCCGAGGAAGTCTTCCAATTCCTCATCCAAACTCTTTACCCAATGCACTTTATCCCAAAATTCAGCTTCTTTTGCAAACGGTTTTGGCGGTTCGGGTTGTACCTTCGCTTCTGTCACACCCCGCTAAAGTGGAAACACGGAATGTGAAGAGCTGGAAAATCTTTACACATGCCATATAAAACATAACGGTAATCAAGTCATTAATTAAGAGTAAAAGTGTTTACAAATCCATTCGAACGACCAAGACACAATAATTTAGTACATTGTTACACAATTAAAAAGTTTCATTAAAAATTCCCAAAACAAATGGCCAAGTCTTTTCCCAAAGAGGTTCTCACACGACCGCCTCGACCCGTCCATGCCATGCACATCATGCTTACACTAATTTCCTGAAACATAAGATAAAGTGTCAACTACGAAAGTAGTGAGTGAGTTACAGTTTAAATAGTCGACAAAATATAAGTAAAGTATATAAAAGTAAAAGTTTCCAAGAAGGAGATTAGCGGAGAAAAGTCGCTTAAGGTTTATATACTTTAAAGTCCAAGTAATAGGCGGACTGGTGCCCTAAGTTTGTATAGACCAAATATAGTCAAATTTAGTCAAACAGTAGAAGCGTATATCAATCGCTAAAAGTTATAAGTTTATGCGTAAGCAACTAATTAGATTTTCTTGTATCAACCACTTGGCATCTATAACTTAAGTGTTCACACTAATCCGATTATCCAACCGTGTCGGCCCCAACTCCCCGCCTCTCAAACGGGAAGTTAATCAGTACTTAGTAATATGTACTTAGACTGCCATCTAAGCAAGGAACGGTTCTTTCCTAAGTATCGATACCTGATATCGCTCATTTATACGCATATTCTTTCGCGATATTTGTTATGTTTTTGTGTCAAAACGTAATGGATAGACCCATATTTATTAATTTTGTGTAAAGTTTATGATTTAGGTGTTTAAACATGTTTGGAGTCAAAAAGGATGAATTCGAGACCAAAAATGCAGCTGATAGTAAAACGGATGTATCGGGAGCATACGGACTCGAAAAGACCTCCGGTCAGCGCCAAAACCACCGCAACGAAAAAATCTACAAAACTGGGAGCTACTGACCCTTGAATGCGCCGCATTCAAGGGCCAATGCGCCGCATTCCATGGTTTCAGCTGTTACAACTCGTTTTTGATTGCTAATTAAGTGGGGAAGTGAAGGGTTTTTGGTTACCAGCTCTTAAGAACGATTTTTGGCAGTCATTTGGAGGATCTTACACCATCTTTTTCACCATCTTGGGAGGCTAATACATCATTTCTTATCATCCTAATCCATCAAATAATCACAATCAATCGTTGGAGAAATTTCAATCATAGCAATCGTTAGTTAATTTTGGGAGAATCATTGGTGTTATTTCATTTCTTTTACATCATCTTGTTATTTTGGACATCAATTTCAATTTCTATTTCACTTTGGTATTAAAACTCTTTTCATTTTGGAGTTATCTTGTAAATTACCATTTCAAGTTGCTTAAATTTTACTCAGACATTTCATCGAACACCTGGTATGAATATCATTTTCTATTATTATTTGTCTTTAATTTCTATTATGAGTGAGTAGTTAAATAATACTTGTTTGGATTGGAAACTAGATTAGATGATTGGAGTTTTTGGGATATTTGTTTGAGGTTGAATGTTTATGTTTGCTTAATCGAAGAACCATTCGGGTTTAAATTCTTAATAGTGTTAGATAACTTATATTCATGATTTGATTAAGAACTTTAGTATCTGAAAAGAGCTTTAGAACTTGATTGATGAATTGAACGAAATAATCAACCGGTCTATAGTTGATTTGAGGTTTAGGATATTCGAAAGGAATCTTAACGAGTAATCAAACATTTAGATTAAACTTGAATGTTAGTTGTAATTAGGTTCATATCATTATCAAAGTCATTTTATATAAAACGTAAGTAAGGTGTTAGTGACAAACACATTTTGTAGGTATTCGAAAGGAACTTATAATAACTTATTAGACGTTTTACGAAAAGGTTAATCGGTCTATAATTAATCTAAAATTATTAGTATTCGAAAGGAACTGGTAATATAATGATTTGATAAATTGAATTTGATTTTAGCTAAGAAACTATTCGAAAGGAAGTTTTATAAGATTAAGTCGAGTATATAAACTTGTTGCTTAATGACTTAGATGTTTAAGGTTTCTACCGTATTCGAAAGGAACGGTGTTTCGTTTTAGATGTCTAAAGTTAGCTCGGTATTCGAAAGGAATCGTGTTATAACATTAGAAGTTAATTCAACCAAACAACCCAAAATGACAATCGGATAACTAGAAACCAATCCAAACGAGTGTTTTTCCCATATCTTGATTTATTACAAAACGATACTTGTCACTTTTAGTTAATTTAGAAAACCCACTTGTTACGTGTTAATTGTTACTTTTTATACTATTATCTCAATTATAAATAGTCCCCGTGTTCAAACCCGGAATTTGCCCATACTTTACTACGATCGACAAGGGTACACTGCCCGGTGTCGTAGTCTAGTTAAAGCTAATTTTCGGAAAACTAGATTTCGCACATCAAGTTTTTGGCGCCGCTGCCGGGGACTTGATTTAATTGAGATTTTAGCTTTTGTGTTTTATTTTGTGTTGGATATTTTTCACGGTATTGTCTATTAGTGTTGTGATTTTCAGGATTTATAGATGGTGGAAGTTCACGAGGAAAAGAGTTTAAACGAGGAGTTAAAGGAACTTTGTGGAAAGGATTTGAGGGTTGGAGAAATTGTTTTAGATGGAGACATAACATTAGAGGAGTTCGAGAGAGTGTTCAACATCGAAAAGGACCCGAAAACCACCAAGAAACAGAACGACGAGCAGCAAAATGCAGCCGATAGTAAAACGGATGTATCGGGAGCATACGGACTCGAAAAGACCTCCGGTCGGCGCCAAAACGACCGCAACGAAAAAATCTACAAAACTGGAGCTTCTGACCATAGAATGCGCCGCATTCTGGGTGATAGGCGGCGCATTCTAGCCTCAGTAATCTCAAATGCATTTTTCGGCTTGTCTAATGCGGCTCATTCCATTCCGATGCGGGGCATTGAGGCCCCAGACCTCGAAAATGGCCGAAAAGGTGATTTAGAAGCAAAGAATGAAGTGGGGGATGAACTAATGGTCAAAAATGAAGATGGGGCACCAAAACCAAACACAAATACACCAACGGAAGAGAAAATCTTGAATTTGGAATTGGGGGAGCTTGATGGGTCGGAAATAGTGGCGGTTGACAACCCAATTAGTGTAGACATAACTTTGGAAGATTTTGAGAAGTTATTTGATTTGAGTACGGAACCGGTTGTCACCAAAGTTGAGAAAGAGGTTGAAGTCAAGGAGGAGTTGATTCCCGAGAAAGAAATCGTTAGAAACATGGTGAGGTTGTCTTGAGTAGAAAATCGCTATGAGCAAATTGGAAGTTTCGAAACGAAGAGTATTTGATTGGTTATTTATGGATGAAGAACAGAGTAGAAAGGTATGAACAAACAAGTATGGGAGGTTGTTGAGACGAATGACTGGAAGAATGCCCATTATGCGGGAAAGCAGAAAATGGCACGACGAATGGTGCAAAACCCGTAAAGAGCTCGATGTTTCTAACGATTACTATTTGTTTGATGTTGATTTGTAGGATATTGAAAATGTTGAGAGCTGGTATTGGAAAAGAAATTGGGGGAACCCGATTTCAAATATTTGTATTGTGTGAACGGAAGACGACTCAGACAAAAACAAAGCGATTACGGGAGGCAACCCGGGTTTGTATTCTTTTTCCTTTTCTTTTATTTTTGTTTTATTTTATTTTTGTTTTTACTTTTTATTTTCTAGTTTGGAAACGCATTTGGGACAATGCGTTAGATAAGTATGGGGGGGACGTCGGGAATTTGGCTTATTTTATATTCCCTCCTATATATCCATTACGTGTTGTGTCGTTTTGTCCCATTTGAGTCTTATTAAAAAAAAAAACAAAAAAAATTAAAAAATTAAAAAATTAAAAAACGGTTAAACGTAGTTAGGGAAAATGATAGGGGCTTTTGTATTTAACTTTATTTCGGAACTTTAACGTGAAATTGTTTAGGAACATCTTTAGTTAATAAAATATTTGTAAGTAAGAGTTTAGGTTTCTTAGTTTTAGTTCCTTAAGTTTCCCCGAAAAATCTAAAATCCGGATAACCGCTAGATATCCTTAGTACCGAGCCCTTGTAGTCTCTTGCACCCTTTCGGGGTAGTTGGGGAATCCTAGTATCACTTAATCCCGTATGAGAGTTAGAGGCGAAGAAAAAGGCCATAGGCCTTTCCCGTCAACAAATTGAACTCAACCTCACTATACAAAACCGTTCACTTCAAAGAAAATATAAAATATAAATCTATAGTATTTGAAGTGAACGAAAGTGAGAGGAAAGCTAAATGAAGTGACTAACCAAAAATTCTCAAAGAAAGAAGAACCAAAATGAAGAAACGGTTTTGTGATATTTTAAGGTTTCCCCCGAAAGCAAGGCGGTATAGGGGTCGGCCCGAAAGGCTGATCGCTCCAACTTCGGTTGGAGAGTGAGGGAAAAGGGGTGGTTATTTGGACATATCAAAACTAGGGGATAAATTAGGAATTGACATTAGGAAATTGCGGTTTTTATTTGCTTAAGTAATTTAGTAGCTTTAGATGTTCGTAGTCGGTTTTACGATCTAGCAATTTCACGCATATTTATAATTACTAACACCAGAATTTAGTTAAATGTTTGAGCCCGTGATTCCTTATCTTTTCTTAAGTTGTATGTTTTGTAAAATTGGTAGTAGTTTTGAGTCGGATTTGCTTAGGGACAAGCAAATGCTTAAGTATGGGGGGTTTGATATCGCTCATTTATACGCATATTCTTTCGCGATATTTGTTATGTTTTTGTGTCAAAACGTAATGGATAGACCCATATTACTTAATTTTGTGTAAAGTTTATGTTTTAGGTATTTAAACATGTTTGGAGTCAAAAAGGATGAATTCGAGACCAAAAATGCAGCTGATAGTAAAACGGATGTATCGGGAACATACGGACTCGAAAAGACCTCCGGTCAGCGCCAAAACGACCGCAACGAAAAAATCTACAAAACTGGGAGCTACTGACCCTTGAACGTGCCGCATTCAAGGGCCAATGCGCCGCATTCCATGGTTTCAGCTGTTACAGCTCGTTTTTGATTGCTAATTAAGTGGTGAAGTGAAGGGTTTTTGGTTACCAGCTCTTAAGGACGATTTTTGGCAGTCATTTTAGAGGATCTTACATCATCTTTTTCACCATCTTGGGAGGCTAATACATCAGTTTTTATGATCCTAATCCATCAAATAATCACAATCAATCGTTGGAGAAATTTCAATCATAGCAATCATTAGTTAATTTTGGGAGAATCATTGGTGTTATTTCATTTCTTTTAGATCATCTTGTTATTTTTGGACATCAATTGAAATTTCTAATTCACTTTGGTATTAAACTCTTTTCATTTTGGAGTTATCTTGTTAATTACCATTTCAAGTTGCTTAAATTTTACTCAGACATTTCATCGAACACCTGGTATGAATATCATTTTCTCTTATAATTTGTCTTTAATTTCTATTATGAGTGAGTAGTTAAATAATACTTGTTTGGATTGGAAACTAGATTAGATGATTGGAGTTTTTGGGATATTTGTTTGAGGTTGAATGTTTATGTTTGCTTAATCGAAGAACCATTCGGGTTTAAATCATTAATAGTGTTAGATAACTTATATCCATGATTTGATTAAGAACTTTAGTATCTGAAAAGAGCTTTAGAACTTGATTGATGAATTGAACGAAATAATCAACCGGTCTATAGTTGATTTGAGGTTTAGGATATTCGAAAGGAATCTTAACGAGTGATCAAACATTTAGATTGAAACTTGAATGTTAGTTGTAATTAGGTTCATATCATTATCAAAATCATTTTATATAAAACGTAAGTAAGGTGTTAGTGACAAACACATTTTGTAGGTATTCGAAAGGAACTTATAATAACTTATTAGACGTTTTACGAAAAGGTTAATCGGTCTATAATTAATCTAAAATTATTAGTATTCGAAAGGAACTGGTAATATAATGATTTGGTAAACTGAATTTGATTTTAGCTAAGAAACTATTCGAAAGGAAGTTTTATAAGATTAAGTCGAGTATATAAACTTGTTGCTTAATGACTTAGATGTTTAAGGTTTCTACCGTATTCGAAAGGAACGGTGTTTCGTTTTAGATGTCTAAAGTTAGCTCGGTATTCGAAAGGAATCGTGTTATAACATTAGAAGTTAATTCAACCAAACAACCCAAAATGACAATCGGATAACTAGAAACCAATCCAAACGAGTGTTTTTCCCCATATCTTGATTTATTACAAAACGATACTTGTCACTTTTAGTTAATTTAGAAAACCCACTTGTTACGTGTTACTTGTTACTTTTATAGCTATTATCTCAATTATAAATAGTCCCCGTGTTCGAACCCGGAATTTGCCCATACTTTACTACGATCGACAAGGGTACACTGCCCGGTGTCGTAGTCTAGTTAAAGCTAATTTTCGGAAGACTAGATTTCGCACATCAATACCCATAATTACTATACGGCTAAGTAGTTAATAGTGTGAAAGTCTAAGTCTAAAGTAGTCGGGCACTAAGTAATTTCATTTTTAAAAGCGAGAGAGTCGTACGTCCATCACTTAAGATCGTGTTATAGTTCCATCAAGGGTTGGTACGCATACAAGCATCAATGATTAGTTTAGTCAAAAGAGAGCGAACCAATTAGTCTAAGTAAAGTAAAATATTTTACGCATAAGAGTTCAATTAGTCGTTCAAATAAAACCAAGTACGTTCCAAAAGTCAAAGTTTAATAAGTCAAAAGTAAAAGTTTAATAAGTCAAAAGTCAAAGTTTAATAAGTCAAAAGTCAAAGTTTAATACATTGCAATTTGTTTCATAAGGCTTTTAAAATGCAATTAATCTTATGTTTCCCCCAAATTCATGTAAAATATATAAAACAAGGGGTTGTAACTCACGGATTGCGAAGAGAACGAGAACTTGAAAACTCGGTCGGAATATGTGAGCCGGGAATCACGGATTGCCTAGTAATACCAAGATAGTTTAATTAGTTGTTATATTATTATGTTCTTATATAATAACATAGATAAGCTTTATTAACTTTAAGTGTCAAGGTTAAGTATAGTCAAAATAGTCCGAAAAGGTAATTGTCACGTTTTTGTCCAAAGGTCCGATTTAACGTTTTTGATTATTATCTTAAGTGCTTTTGCTTGCTGAAGTGATTTACAATTTCTGAGGAAATTTGGGCAGCGCTTCCGCGCCCAAAATTCATGCCCAAAAATTGTACCATCACTTCCGCTCACAAATCACCTAAAACATAATATCATGTATATTATAGCTCAAAATAGTCCAAATAGTTCAATATAAGTCACCATTATTATTAGTTTGGTTTATCTCAGTCCCGTAATAATGTTAGAACAAGTCCAGAACGTAAACATAAGTTTTAAATGGACAAAACGACGATTTTTGGGAAGAACAGCAGCCCGGTGTGCGGCACCTGTCAGGGGTTTTGCGCACCTCCTTGCTGTTCTTCACCGTTTTGTGATTTCTTTGCTAAAAACGTCTTTTTACCCATAGATTTCGACATGCAACTGGTTTAAACTTATTAAAACATCTTTTTAACAGTTTATAAAACATTTTAGGTTACAAATCCGTGGATCTAAAGGTTATTTCGGTTAAAAACGTTTTTGACCATAAAAAGTCATAGATTTGTGTAAAAATACATTTTCAACCGTTAGATCTTACATGCAATTGAATATTTGTATAAAGATAGTAAAAAGAAAGAAATCTACCGAAGGAAAAGCTCGGATGATGAGTTTTTGGTCGGATTTAGCTCCAAAAACCTTTACAACCCCAGTCCTTTTTGATAAAAACGACACCCCCTTTCTTCTCTAGTTGATTAGAACGATTTGTATGGATGATTTATGTGTTTTTAGTGGCTGGAATCTCTGGTTTCAATGGAGGTTTTAGAGAGAGAGATGAGAGAAAATGAACTAGGTGTAAATGTGTGTGTTTTTGTTTTGTAAAAGTGAATTAAGAAAATGGAAATAATGAAAATGATAATAGGGTGAGTTGGGACTGGTAACAAGTCAGTAATGAGTGTAAAGGATCGAGTTTGATTGGTGGAATTGTTACAAAAACGAGGCAAGGACCAAAACTGAAAATATTTTGAATTCTGGCGTGAGGTGCTGCGCACCTCATCACTAGGTGCTGCGCACCGGGGCATTTTTCAGCCTTTTTCAGATTTTTTGTTTTTACGTTATTGCTTCGTTGGACCTTTTTGTTAATTGAAAGTTCTTAATTATGATAAGTTATGAACTTAGGAAAGTTCAATAGGTGTTTTCTTGGTATTATGACTTATAAATTTGATTCCGGAAGTTATTCCGACACTAGTTCCGACAAGTACAGACTCAAAAGTTACGATCTAGAATAAAGCGAACGCGATAAAGGAGTAACTAACGTTTCGAACCGATATAATAATTGAACAAGTACCTGAATTTTGACGGTTGTCACATTCTCCCCGGGTTGAAAGAAATTTCGTCCCGAAATTTAGTGCGTCCTATCAGGAAGAAGAGTTCTCGAACAGATGTGGATACTTCTGACGGAATTGGTCTTCACGCTCCCATGTGAATTCGTGACCACGTCGAGAATTCCACCGAACCTTGATTATCGGGATACGGCTCTGCCTAAGTTGTTTGACCTCGCGGTCGACAACTTCGAGCGGTTCCTCGATGAAGTTTAGTTTGCTGTCGATTTTGACCTCGTCAAGAGGAATGACGATGGTCTCATCAGACAGACACTTTTTCAAGTGTGAGACATGGAACACGTTATGAACATTCGCGAGAGTCTGAAGGAGTTGAAGACGATAAGCAACGGGACCAATACGCTCAATGACTTCAAATGGACCGGTGTACCTTGGACTCAGTTTACCGCGCTTTCCGAAGCGGACTACCCCTTTCCAGGGCGATACTTTGAGGAGTACGCGGTCGCCCACTTGGAACTCGAGGGGTTTCCTTCGGTTGTCAGCGTAGCTCTTCTGTCGGGTACGGGACGTCTTCAGTCGTTCACGAATAGTGGTGATCTTGTCGATGGTCGCCTGGACGATATCGAGTCTTGTAAGTTGTCGGTCGCCAGCCTCTAGCCAGCAGAGTGGTGACCGGCACTTACGCCCATAGAGAGCCTCGAATGGCGCGCACTTGATGCTGGCATGGTAGCTGTTGTTATAAGAGAACTCGACCAAGGGGAGGTGAGTGTTCCAACTTCCTCCGAAGTCTACTACACATGCTCTCAGCAAATCCTCAAGTGTTTGGATCGTTCTTTCACTCTGGCCGTCAGTCTGAGGGTGATACGCCGTGCTGAGGTCTAATTGAGTACCTAAGGATTTATGTAGAACGTTCCAGAAACGGGAGGTGAATCGACTATCCCTATCGGAGATGATGGAGAGCGGTGTTCCATGACGAGAGACGATCTCGTCGATGTAGACTTGAGCGAGCTTCTCCATCGAATGATTTTCTCGAATTGGCAAGAAATGAGCGGATTTGGTCAGACGGTCCAGGATTACCCAAATCGTGTCGTTACCCTTAGTCGTACGGGGCAACTTGGTGACAAAGTCCATAGAAATCTGTTCCCACTTCCACATGGGGATTTCTGGTTGCTGAAGTAACCCTGAAGGCTTTTGATATTCCGCCTTGACCTTGGAGCAAGTAAGGCACCTGGCTACATACAAGGCGATATCTTTCTTCATGCCCGGCCACCAGTAGTATTCTCGGAGGTCCTTGTACAACTTTTCGGATCCCGGATGGATGGAATATCTAGATCGGTGGCCCTCGTCCAAAATGAGTTTGCGAAGATCCTCAGATCTTGGAATCCATGCTGGACCTTTGAAGTAGTAGATTCCGTCCGACTTGCGTTCGAATTCTTTCTCGTGATTATGAAGCGTCTCGACCTTAATGTTCTCGGGCTTTAACGCCTCATGCTGTGCGTTTGCGATCTTCGTGCGAAGGCTCGTCTGAACTTGCATACCCAATGCTCTAACTCGAGATGGCTTTACCCTTTCCTTCCTACTCAGGGCATCTGCTACTACGTTTGCTTTACCCGGGTGGTATTTGATCTCGCAATCGTAGTCGCTTAGCAATTCTATCCATCTACGTTGTCTCATGTTGAGCATTTTCTGATCTAAAATGTGTTGAAGGCTCTTATGGTCGGTGAAGACCGTACACTTAGCGTACAGGTAGTGCCTCCAGATTTTCAAAGCAAACACGACGGCTCCCAATTCTAAGTTGTGCGTAGTGTAGTTCTGCTCGTGGATCTTCAGCTGCCTGGAAGCGTAAGCGATAACCTTGTCCTTCTGCATTAGGACGCACCCAAGTCCTTGGTGGGAGGCATCGCAAAACACTACGAAGTCGTCCGTGGCCTCTGGCAGAGATAGAATCGGTGCGTGACATAATTGGTACTTGAGTTTTTGGAAAGAATCATCCTGATCTTTTCCCCAGATAAAGTCCTTATCTTTCTGGGTGAGCTCGGTGAGGGGTTTTGCGATTTTTGAGAAATTCTCAATGAATCTTCGGTAATAACCTGCCAATCCTAGGAACTGACGGATTTCCGTCGGGGTTGTCGGAGCTTGCCATTTCTCAATCGCTTCGATTTTGGCTGGATCCACATGAATCCCTTCTTGGTTGGCCACGTGACCAAGGAAATGCACCTCTCGGAGCCAGAATTCACACTTCTAGAATTTGGCGTACAACTTCTGTTCTCGGAGGAGTTCTAAAATGAGCTTAAGGTGCTTCGCGTGATCTTCCTTGTTCCTCGAGTAGATGAGAATGTCGTCTATGAATACGATCACGAATTTGTCTAGGTATGGCCTACACACTCTGTTCATCAAATCCATGAACACTGCCGGTGCGTTGGTCAGACCAAAAAGGCATGAAAGGAATTCGTAATGGCCGTATCGGGTGCGAAA
>CAJVGC010000320.1:0-24132 GCA_910822075.1 Senecio squalidus
AGTATCACCCACCTAAACCGTGATTCTAACTCGTACCGGATGATATTTAGGTTTTATAAGGAAAATAGGGTTTTAATGGGTATAACGTGGTTTGGATTGTTGATTTAGGTAATTATGAAGTATATTAGGGTGAATTGGAGTTTGGACTAGAAATAGTAATTTATTGTATGGATTTTAGAAAATTAGGGTTTTAAAGTACCTATAGGTTTTTAAAATTAGGGTTTTGATTTTAAAAGGGTATATTTTGTTTGATTGAGTTTTTTATGGATGAAATGGCTTCTAATATCCTTCTTCAGACATTCTTCACGTCATTTTGAACTACGGGATTATGAAACATGAATATCACACACCTAAACCGTGATTCTAACTCGTACCGGAAGAAATATAGGTTTTATAAGGAAAATAGGGTTTTAATGGGTATAACGTAGTTTGGATTGTTGATTTCGGTTATTATAAAGTTTATTAGGGTAGTGTGGGAGTACGGACTAGAAATTGTAATGTATGGTAAGGTTTTTAGAAAATTAGGGTTTAAAAGTACCTATGGGTTTTTAGAATTAGGGTTTTGATTTTAAAAGGGTATTTTTTGTTTGATTGAGTTTTTTATGGATGAAATGGCTTCTAATATCCTTCTTCAGACATTCTTCACGTCATTTTGATCTACGGGATTATGAAACATGAGTATCACCCACCTAAACCGTGATTCTAACTCGTACCGGAAGAAATATAGGTTTTATAAGGAAAATAGGGTTTTAATGGGTATAACGTAGTTTGGATTGTTGATTTCGGTTATTACAAAGTTTATTAGGGTAGTGTGGGAGTTTGGACTAGAAATTGTAATGTATGGTAAGGTTTTTAGAAAATTAGGGTTTAAAAGTACCTATGGGTTTTTAGAATTAGGGTTTTGATTTTAAAAGGGTATTTTTTGTTTGATTGAGTTTTTTATGGATGAAATGGCTTCTAATATCCTTCTTCAGACATTCTTCACGTCATTTTGATCTACGGGATTATGAAACATGAGTATCACCCACCTAAACCGTGATTCTAACTCGTACCGGAAGAAATTAGGTTTTATAAGGAAAATAGGGTTTTAATGAGTATAACGTGGTTTGGATTGTTGATTTAGGTAATTATGAAGTATATTAGGGTGAATGGGAGTTTGGACTAGAAATAGTAATTTATTGTATGGTTTTTAGAAAATTAGGGTTTTAAAGTACCTATAGGTTTTTAAAATTAGGGTTTTGATTTTAAAAGGGTATTTTTTGTTTGATTGAGTTTTTTATGGATGAAATGGCTTCTAATATCCTTCTTCAGACATTCTTCACGTCATTTTGAACTACGGGATTATGAAACATGAATATCACACACCTAAACCGTGATTCTAACTCGTACCGGAAGAAATATAGGTTTTATAAGGAAAATAGGGTTTTAATGGGTATAACGTAGTTTGGATTGTTGATTTCGGTTATTATAAAGTTTATTAGGGTAGTGTGGGAGTATGGACTAGAAATTGTAATGTATGGTTGGGTTTTTTAGAAAATTAGGGTTTAAAAGTACCTATGGGTTTTTTGAATTAGGGTTTTGATTTTAAAAGGGTATTTTTTGTTTGATTGAGTTTTTTATGGATGAAATGGCTTCTCATATCCTTCTTCAGACATTCTTCACGTCATTTTGAACTACGGGATTATGAAACATGAATATCACACACCTAAACCGTGAATCTAACTCGTACCGGATGAAATATAGGTTTTATAAGGAAATGAGGGTTTAATGGGTATAACGTAGTTTGGATTGTTGATTTCGGTTATTACAAAGTTTATTAGGGTAGTGTGGGAGTTTGGACTAGAAATTGTAATGTATGGAAAGGTTTTTAGAAAATTAGGGTTTAAAAGTACCTATGGGTTTTTAGAATTAGGGTTTTGATTTTAAAAGGGTATTTTTTGTTTGATTGAGTTTTTTATGGATGAAATGGCTTCTAATATCCTTCTTCAGACATTCTTAATGCCATTGTGACCTACGGGATTATGAAACATGAGTATCACCCACCTAAACCGTGATTCTAACTCGTACCGGAAGAAATATAGGTTTTATAAGGAAAATAGGGTTTTAATGGGTATAACGTAGTTTGGATTGTTGATTTCGGTTATTACAAAGTTTATTAGGGTAGTGTGGGAGTTTGGACTAGAAATTGTAATGTATGGTAAGGTTTTTAGAAAATTAGGGTTTAAAAGTACCTATGGGTTTTTTGAATTAGGGTTTTCATTTTAAAAGGGTATTTTTTGTTTGATTGAGTTTTTTATGGATGAAATGGCTTCTAATATCCTTCTTCAGACATTCTTCCCGTACGAGTTAGAATCACGGTTTAGGTGTGTGATATTCATGTTTCATAATCCCGTAGATCAAAATGACGTGAAGAATGTCTGAAGAAGGATATTAGAAGCCATTTCATCCATAAAAAACTCAATCAAACAAAAAATACCCTTTTAAAATCAAAACCCTAATTCTAAAAACCCATAGGTACTTTTAAACCCTAATTTTCTAAAAACCTTACCATACATTACAATTTCTAGTCCAAACTCCCACACTACCCTAATAAACTTTGTAATAACCGAAATCAACAATCCAAACTACGTTATACCCATTAAAACCCTATTTTCCTTATAAAACCTATATTTCTTCCGGTACGAGTTAGAATCACGGTTTAGGTGGGTGATACTCATGTTTCATAATCCCGTAGATCAAAATGACGTGAAGAATGTCTGAAGAAGGATATTAGAAGCCATTTCATCCATAAAAAACTCAATCAAACAAAAAATACCCTTTTAAAATCAAAACCCTAATTCTAAAAACCCATAGGTACTTTTAAACCCTAATTTTCTGAAAACCTTACCATACATTACAATTTCTAGTCCAAACTCCCACACTACCCTAATAAACTTTGTAATAACCGAAATCAACAATCCAAACTACGTTATACCCATTAAAACCCTATTTTCCTTATAAAACCTATATTTCTTCCGGTACGAGTTAGAATCACGGTTTAGGTGGGTGATATTCATGTTTCATAATCCCGTAGGTCAAAATTGTTAGTGCAAGATATGCAATGACTGGATGTTCTATTATGTTTTGATTACATTGTATTATATTAGCCTGATATAGTTAGCTTAGTAGGCTGCTCACGGACTTGCATGTCCGTGAGGCCCAATAGGTCCAAGCCCAAAACTAGCTGAACATGTTACTCTATAAATAGAGGTGTTCAGGGTAGTTTAGGGCTGTTGGTTTTTGGTAGAGAATTGGAGTTAGGCTTCCGGATTGTAACAAGTGTTATTGTTAATCAGAAGCTTTAGAATTCGGTAATTGTGTTTCTTTGTTTATTACGTTCGATTATAATCTGTGCATACTAATTATGAGATTCCGCTTCGTGATTGATGAGTTTAATCCTGTAGATCGGACCACTGGGACCTACAATTGGTATCAGAGCAAACGCATCGTTTGCTCTCTATCGAGATTTGGTTCAGGGTTAAATTCAGGTTTAATCGATTCTGGAAATTAGGGTTCTTAATACATCTTCGACGGCTGTTTGTGAAAATTAGGGTTTTTGTTACATCTTCGGCGGCGGGATTACAGATTAGGGTTTCTCTGATTGTTCGTGGATACATCTCTAAGGATACTTCTTCGTGGATACAATTTCGCAGGTACATCTTCGTGGATACATCTTCGGATACATCTTCGTGGATACATCTTCGGATACATCTTCGTGGATACATCTTCGGATACATCTTCGCAGGTACATTTTCGTGGATACGTCTTCGGATACATCTTCGTGGATACATCTTCGTAGGTACATCTTCGTGATTACATCTTCGTAGGTACATCTTCGTTAGTAGAACTCCCAAGTCTGCGAACAACATCTTCGTGTCTCCTCGCCGAACACCTTCTTCGTGATACACACACCTCTTCGCCGAACACTTACATCTTCGCCAACCTCATACATCTTCGCCGAATACATACTTCTTCGCCAAGCACACACATCTTCGCCGAACACATACTTCTTCGCCAAACACACACATCTTCGCCGAACACATACATCTTCGCCAACCTCATACATCTTCGTGACTATACATCTTCGTATTCGTGACCACACACCTTCGTGATAATACATCTTCGTGACCATACATCTTCGTGACCACACATCTTAGCAATCATCTTCGTGACCACACATCTTCGTGACCATACATCTTCGTGACCATACATCTTCGTGACAATACCTCTTACATCTTCGCTGATTACGTTTAAAATGGATTCAAGACAATCAATTAATACTCCTCCTAAATTAATCAAATCTTCACAGTATTACGAATGGGCTGATAAATTCGAATCCTTCTGTCGGTATAATGACGTTCAAATGTGGATATTATGTGTTGACACAAAATACATACCCCCAATGCAGGCTGCGAGTGCAAGTGGTGGTGATCCTATTCCTATTGAAATCTCTTCCTTCACAGCTGAGCATAGGAGAGTATATGACGCTGAAAACCGAGCATGGGCAAGTCTGAAAATGGCTTTGCCTATTGAAACAATATACCTATGTCAAGTTCACAAAACTGCTTATGAACTTTGGAAAGCAATCGAGACTCAATACGTTGGGAGTGCCGCTCAACAAAGAAGTAGGGGAAGTGTTCTTAAACGACAATTCAATACATTCAGAGCAGGTTTAAATGAAAGTTTTGAAGCCACTGTCAACAGATATCACAATCTACTTTCTGACCTTGCAAGAGCTCGTATAACTATTGGAGAAGAAAAGGTAGAACGATTTTTGGATGCATTATCCAAACGATGGGAAGTATACGTGAACTTAGTAAAAGATGAAATCTACCAGACAAAAGAAATAACTCTACAACAGGTAATTGAGAGATTTAGAGGATATGAACAAACCCGTTTAGCTATTGACGCTGTTGCAGATGACACACCCTATGGACAACCCTCATCTGATGCTTCCGTGAATGCAACTGCGTTAATATCTGAAAATTGTCAAGCAAGTTATGAAACTCATTCCTCTACCGATACCACTACCACTGCAGAAGTTCCAAAAGCTGCCAATTCTCATCAAAGAATGCCAATGAGTGTTAAATCAGCAGAAGAAAGTTTAGAAATCCTATCATGTTTCTTATCTGCTTACGGTAATCAAGTTCAAGGTAAAATCACTGATCCAGGATTGTGGGACGAAGACTTTAGTCAAGTCGATCAGGATGACCTAGAGGAAATGGACTTACAATGGCAAACTGCCATGATTACAAATAGGATCAAGAGATTTATGACTAGAACAGGACGCAGTCCCAGAACCGGAAAAGCAGGTTTTGATAAATCCAAAGTGCGCTGGTTCAACTGTCAAGGTCATGGTCACTTCGCTAGAGAATGTCAACAACCTAAGGTTGAATATAATCAAAGCCAAGACAAAAACAAGACTTCTTCTTCGCAACCACAACGCAGCTTAGCGTCACAGGCTATGATAGTTCAACACGATGATCGAACTTATGATTGGCAAATCTGTACTGATGAAAGAAATCAAGCTCTCATGGCTTCTATTGAAGAAATTCGCAGTGAAGTCAGTAACACAGAAGCAGCATCAGGTACTGACAGTGATTCAAACTCCAGCGAAGAATACAATGAAGAAGTTTGCAGTTGCACCATCGATTTGTCCAACGAGAACATTGTTGCTAAAATGGCTGACTTCGACTCGATCAAGGCAAAGGTACTTCTTGATTCTCAATCTATGAAAGATTTTTGTAAATCCTATACGGTTTTAACTCTCCAAAACGATAATCTGACTAAGTTAGTATCCAATTTGGAGTCTCAGCAAACTGCTTTCAGACAAACCATTGCAAATTTAACTTATCAAAGAGATGAATTTTCAAAGAAATATCATAAAACTGAAACAGATCGAACGTCTCTTTTATCAAATGTCGGTATTTTGACACAAAAAGTCGACTTATTATATGAATGCATTGAAACTGAAAAGAAAAAATTTGCTGAGAAGGTCCAAGAGTTAAACCTTTGTGAAATACAACTAACTGAGCAGGAAAGAAAGTTCGAGCAATTCCGTACTTCATCAAGTACTTTGAATTCCATCTTGAGTCGTCAGCGTACAAGTGGAAAGTCTGAAGGTCTAGGGTATCATGAAACACCACCTCCGCATAACAACAACTTTAGTTTTTTCAAGAACGGGCCTCCACAACCTGAAAATTGTGAATCTTCAAGCTCCACGGATCAGAAAAATAAAGTAACTCAAGAGCAACAAGCCACAAACGCTCCACCTCAAACCTCAACATGTGAACCTTTGAAGAAAACATTCATATCAAGTAACGACATCAAATCTAAGCAAAGTTCATCCTCTGATGCGGATCAAGATCAATCAAATAAGATGGAAACTTTAAATTGCTTCAAATGTCGTGAACGTGGACACGTGGCTTCCGTTTGCACGAATAAGCGAAAAGACATTCAAGCTAAACCCACTCCCACGCAGTCAGCTAAATCCACTCCCACGCAGTCAGCTAAATTCACTCCCACGAAACCAGTTCAAATTCTACGAAACCCACATCACGAGAGTCCAGCTTGAAACTCACGATATTATGGACACAGTAAACCAAGTACGGGACAATTTTCTCAACGACCACACCAGCGACCACAACAACCTTTTGTTCCATCATATCGCCAACACCATTATGATCACCGCTCCCACAGTCCTCCACGACATCACCATCATAATCATTACCCAAGTCCTCCACAATACCATCATAATCATCACGGAAATTACAATCATAGCTCTCCACGTCCTCATTATGAACCACGTCATTACACAACTTCTCATTACAGCTCCCCACCAATGAGTCATAGAGTTCCTTACAACTCTAACAGTCATTACTCTACACGCCACACCTCTCCAATCTCTCACCAAAATAAGGGAATTTACAAACGAGTCACATATGTGACTGAGAACGGTCAATCCAGGTCTGTTATGGCCTGGGTTCCCCACGACAACTAATAACTTTATCTTGTGTGCAGGAACCGGGTCACCGAGTCGTCAACAACTGGTACGTTGACAGTGGCTGTTCCAGGCACATGACAGGAGAACAAAGTCTGCTTAACAACTTCGAATCTGGAAAGAAAGGTCGAGTAAATTTTGCTGGAGAAAAAGGAGGAGAGATAACTGGAATTGGTTCAGTTACAAATGGAAAAATCACACTGAAGGATGTATTTTACGTCAGGCAGCTCGAACACAACTTGCTCAGTGTTTCTCAAATCTGCGACAATGATAATCCCGTGTATTTTAACAAGAAGGAGGTTGTGATTCTTAAATCCGGAATTGATATTCTTGAGGATCTGATACTGATGCGTGCACCAAGAACGAAAAACACATATATTATGGATATGAACAACACTGAACTTACCACAGATTCAACATGTCTATTATCCAAGTCAACTAGTGAAGAAGCCATGATTTGGCACAGAAAGATGGCACATCTACACTTTCGGAAAATGAATGAGATCACAAAGAACGAGCTAGTCCTTGGAGTTCCACTCAAACGATTCGAGTATGAAGATAAATGTATTCCATGCAAACTCGGAAAACAACACAAGCAACATCACAAGTCCAAGGCCATCAACACAATCGAGACAACATTTGAGCTAATGCACACTGATCTTTTCGGTCCTATTGCACAAAGGAGCTTCGGAGGAAAATACTATTGTCTCGTGATCACCGATGATTACACTCGCTACTCTTGGGTCTACTTCTTAGGCACTAAGAGTGAAAAAGCCGGCACGCTATTCAACTTCTTCGATATGATCAAAAACGTATACAAAGCAAATGTCAAGCGTCTGCGCAGCGATAATGGGACAGAGTTCAGAAATTCCACGATGACTTTCTACTGTCTTGCAAATGGAATTGTTCAACAACACAGCGCTCCATACGAACCACAGCAAAATGGTGTCGCTGAGAGGAAAAACAGAACACTGATAGAGGCTGCACGTACCATGTTAGCTGACTCACTTCTCCCTGTTACATTCTGGAGGGAGGCAGTGAATACAGCGTGCTACGTCCTCAATCGAGTGTTGACGGTGAAACGGTTTAATAAAACGAGTTATGAATTGCTAAATAGTCGTAAGCCTAATCTTGCTGGACTGGAACCCTTTGGGGCTCCATGCACCGTTTTGAAAACAAATTATACCACCAAGTTCGCACCCAAAGCTGTCCAGGGATACTTTCTTGGATATGTTGAGGGCTGCGCAAATAAAAGAGTTTATCTTAAATCTTCACGTACAGTGGAAATTGTTTTTAACATGGAAATAACTAGTTACACGTTTGAAAAACAAACCGGTCCAGCTCTCGCTTTTGACTATGATTCTTTATTTAAATCATTTAACCTTTCTCCGAGTGTGACTCATACAGGTACAGAGAACCCGAGCTTCTCCTCTGATAATGAAGATACAGTTTTTCCTCGTCCTCATGTCATTCAGGATATTGTCACTGAACCTGCTGATACCGATGATCAAGCAGATGACCAAGACGACGTGGCAGAACCACTTGACGACGATAATCCAGCCGATGATCAAGAAAATGTGGCAGAACCACATAATGCAACCGCTCAAGACGATGCGGCATTTCCGCTCGTCACGTCTCGTATTCACAAGGATCACCCAACCGACAACATTATTGGCGATCCCGATGCACCCGTTCAAACTCGAACGCAAATAGAGGATTTACAAGGCACGTATGCCTTGGTCACCACTTCCGAAGATTTCAACAATTGTCGATTTCTCTGCTTCGTTTCTCAAGATGTTCGTGCTAACATTCATATGGCTCTCAAGGACGCCAACTGGGTCCATGCCTGTCAGGAGGAATTAGCTCAATTCGAGAAACTAGGGGTCTGGATACTTGTGATACTGCCCGATAACGCCTACGCTATAGGCACTAAATGGGTTTTCCGATGCAAACGAGACGACCGTGGAATCATCACTCGAAACAAAGCTCGATTAGTGGTACAAGGATTCTATCAGGAAGAAGGATTGGATTTTCAGGATGTCTTCGCCCCAGTAGCTCGCCTTGAGGTTGTTCGTCTTTTCTTAGCTTATGCCTCACGCATGGGATTCACAGTTTATCAACTCGATGTTAAAAGTGCTTTCCTTTATGGTAAAATCGACGACACAGTCTATGTTCAGCAACCCCCTGGCTTCGAAGACCCACAACACCCTGATAAGGTTTACAAGCTTAACAAAGCTTTATACGGTCTTCATCAAGCCCCTCGGCTGTGGTATGGAACATTGTCAACTTTTCTCTTAGACTCCGGTTTCAAGAGAGGTCGTATCGATAGCACTCTGTTTATCAAAGATTCTTCTAAGGCTAAACTATTAGTTCAAGTCTACGTAGATGATATTATCTTCGGTTCCATTGATACTCAAATGTGTAAAGACTTTGAAAAGCTCATGAAGGACAAATTCGAGATGAGCGCGATGGGTGAACTCAAATTATTTCTAGGACTACAGGTCGAGCAACTACCAGACGGAATGTTTGTTCATCAATCCAACTATGTCACTGAAATGCTAAAGAAATTCAACATGACTGATGCCAAGCCAATTTCTACTCCCATTTCTCAGCAGCACAATCTTGAACCAAACGCACAAAACGATCCTGATATGGATCCCACTGTTTATCGCGGCATTATAGGCTCCTTAATGTATCTTACTGCATCTCGTCCTGACATAATGTTTGCAGTATGTTTATGTGCTAGGTTTCAAGCTTGTCCAAAGATGTCTCATCACTCTGCTGTAAAGAGGATTCTTCGCTACCTTAAAGGCCGACCGCGGCTGGGTCTCTGGTATCCCAAAGGAAGCGACCTCTTTCTCGAAGCATTCACCGACTCGGATCTGGGTGGATGCAATATCGTTCGAAAGTCAACCTCCGGTGGTTGTCAATTTTTGGGAGGATGCCTCGTGTCTTGGCAATGCAAGAAACAGACAACCGTCTCCGTCTCATCCTGTGAAGCTGAATATATCGCTGCGGGTAGCTGTGTCTCACAGGTTCTCTGGATACAACAACAGATGCTGCATTACGGTTTATTCTATACCTCTACTCCTATTAATATAGATAATGAGGCTGCCGTTTCTGTTATTAAAAATCCTGTTAAACATAGCAAAACCCGTCATATTGATTTTAAGCACCACTTTATTAGAGACTATTATGAAAAGAAACTCATCGATATCATTCGTGTCTCTTCCGAAAAAAACTTGGCCGACCTCTTCACTAAATCATTTGATTAATCTCGCTTCGAGTCACTTGTTCACCGTATTGGACTTCGCAACTTAGAGTAACCAACGTTTTCTTAAAAAAAAAAAAAAAAAAAAAAATTAGAGTAACTTAGTTATAAATCTAAATTTGAGATGAAGATAACTCTTGCTTATGACTTTTAGTCTTAGATCGGGTTTTTGCTACTTATATGCATGTATAATTTTCATAGTTTTTTAGTTTAAATTCCAGTGTCTTGTGGCCCTTCGTCTCATTATTGAATTCAGTTGTGTGGTTTGCTATCTTAGAGCTCTATAGTTTCTAACTATTAAACGACTTGAGTGTGCTGACTGCAACAAAGGTTGAGAACGGATTTCTGCTACGAAGTCATGTGATACACTAACAGATGGGAGACACTTTTATCAAATTTAAAAGTATTTTATTGGTGTGTTAATAAGTGTTTGAATTCACATAAGCGGCCTTTGGAACTCGAGTAAGTACACACACGGGGTGCCTTGATCACCTAGCCACCTAAGGTCTTTACGGGTCTGGGATCGGTTGGTAGAAAGCTCATTAAAGGGTTCCATAGAAAGTCGCAGGATTCAAATAACTTAAAAAGGCTTCATAGAAGCTCAGTCATAGACTTGCACAATTATACCAATGCGTTAAACTGTTTTAAACAAATTTGATAACGGTTATCTTAATGTTAGCGTCATATGTTGCACTGTCAAGGTTGGTAACCACTCCATACCACTTTGTATCATGGTAGGATTCACAAATACCTTGAGCGTCTCACACTTTTGTCGAATGGTTATTGACTTCTGAGTGCTGTAAGCCTAAATCTAAGTTAGTTTACTTGTAATTAAAACACAACTTTTTGGTGTGAGGCTGAACGGTTAAATTGGACAACTACACAAACATGGATTTAAATTAAATCATCTTTGGAACCCCGATAAGCAATCTGATCGAATTTTTATTTACTAAATGTATACTACACAGCTTGCTTAATTAACTTTTTCAGTTATTTCTGTCTTTTTATTAATCTTTCAAAACGTTGGTTATGTCCTCAAAAGTCCACTGGGCCAGTACTGCCAGGCCCATCTTTGCCAGGCCCACATGTGGCCTTTAAATACCCCTCCAGTGAATTAAATTTTCACTTTTCACTTTTCACATTTTTACATTCTCGGAGACTTAGGGTTTTTCTCTCTCAAGCACGAAGTTCTTCAAGTAAGTTCTTCTTATCTCCGTTGATATTCATATGATGTGTTCGTGATTCTATGTGTTTATGAATGTTGATATGGGTTTTAATTCAACACTCTGGGTATTGTTCTTCAAAATCTGGGTTTAACTTCATAATCTGGGTTTAAACATGTTCGTAATCTATATGTGTTCTTGATGTGTTCGTGTAAAATTGCTATGTTTTGCTTTGTTGATCATCTTCGTTGCTGTTATTGCTTGATGATCATCTTCGCCTTCTAGGTTTCCAGAACATAGATTTGCCTTAGAATTTTTTCCAAAATTTGAATAAAAACACGTCTTCGTCCTCTTTAGGACTGTCAGACGAAGACCCTTCTTCGTCCTCTTTAGGACTGTCAGACGAGGACCCTTCTTCGTCCTCTTTAGGACTGTCAGACGAAGACCCTTCTTCGTCCCTCTTAGCTGTGTCTGTCAGACGAAGACCCATCTTCGTCCTTCTTAGCTGTGTCAGACGAAGACCCATCTTCGTCACGATGAGGTCCATCCCACGAAGACCCATCTTCGTCACACTGATGTCCATCCCACGAAGATACATCCTCGTCTCTATAATGTCCATCACACGAACACACATCTTCGTCACTACTGAGCTTAGCCAACGAAGACACATGGACGAACACCTTCTTCGTCACTATATTAATTATGTGTTCGTTTTACATAATATCTGCTTATAACTGCTCCACGAACATGCATGCTCGCCAACTCTAAGTTAGGCATACATGTTCGTGTCTATCCTATCTAACATCTTCGTGTTTACAGATTTCACAGATGGCAAGACAATTTGATCGACGACACAATCAGGCAGTGAGCTTCGCTCTGGGCGACCCTGCATCAGTTCCATTTCGCGAGACCATTCTGTTTTTGCAACACTCTCGGATGTCGTTCATTCGAAGTGAAGATCTTCCAATAAATATTCCGTTGGTTCAGCAGTTCCTCACCAACCTCACACATGTCGATCTTCTACATCCGGTTACTGCGACACACAAAGACGGTTTACGAACAGTCGTTAATGATCGGGAAATCACATTCAGCAGTACTACTTTACGGGAAATATTCAATCTCGGTCGCAGCTCATCTGAGAGTGCCCCTTCATCATTTGGCACTCGCTTCCTCGGTCGAAAGTTGCCATTACTGGGATACGCCGGGCCATTCCCCGGTGTTTCGTTTCCAAAGGGCAAATTTGTCGGCCCATGGCGGTACTTGGTTCACGTGTTTGTCTCCGTGTTCAAGTTCTCCAAGACATCCCACGACAATATCGACAATGTACTGCTGTCGATGATGCTCAGCCTGGTACTCAATAGACCCTTTCCCGTAGCTGAATACGTATTCCAAATGTTTCAAAATGATCTGAGGGTGACTGCGCCCAACACACTCATGCTGTACCCAAGGTTTATTATGATCATCTTAAGACACTTCATCCCCTATCTGCCACTTCCGAATCTTGAGACACGGGTTATGCAGATCGGTTCTACTAAGTTGTTTCACTCTTGTCAAAAGATCCATCCGCGACCCGCTCACGAGGCCCAACCCACGGCTGAACCTCTTTTTGGGGCCATCGTTGATTTGCGGTTCGTTGACACCGATGTTGATGAGGACGCTCATTTACTATCGAGCGAGCCTCGTACTAAGTCTATTGGTCCTTCACCGCCGAGTAAGCCAAAGTCTCGGCCAAAGCGCAAGGCCAAGATTCCTGTCGCCGTGGACTCTACATCCAGCGATACTGACTTCAGGGATATTGACAATTATCACGAGAGTCCTTCGCTTTCTGCCATTCCCGAGCAGCCACCTAATACTCCACCTGGGAGTCATCAGTCCATTGCCACTGAGGTGATCGCAACTTCCCATGCTCCTGATACTAGAACTGTTGATACTCCTACGCAGGTCAACGATGCGGCAACTGAGGAACTTAACTTTGATGATGTTACTTCCTCTTTTCATCCATCTAATCGCGGGAAACGCCCATTCCCTGGCAATGATGAGTCTGGCTCCTCTATTGCACCTGAGCGTCCACGCAAGAAAAGGGCCACGGAGGATCAACCTAATCTTCATAACTTAAATTCTCTTGTTTTGCAGCTCTCTGAACAGGTTGCATTTCTTCCCTCGAAGCTCAAGTTGCATTGCTCTCGAAGCGGTCATCTGCTCAGGGGGAGGAACCGTGCAAACCATCTGCGGATAGGCAACGAAGGGATGATCCCAATGAGGAACCGTGCAAACCATCTGCGGATTGCCTCTACTTCTCAAGCACTGGTTATCTACCGCTCTGCAGATCAGGGGGAGCAATCTCAGCAACACAAACAAACTGGAGAAAATCAGGAACAGGAGATCGAGGAAAGTACGGACGATACATGGCTATTTGAGGAAGACGGTGATTATGGTTTTCAATCACCAGCATCTACTGCAACTACTGAGAAAGTTGATGTTGAAGAAGAAGGGGAAAGCGTTCCGAAACCAAGTCTTCAAGAACGACGAGGATGGTTTCGCAAGCTCGATCCTAAGAAGCAAAAACTCACGATAGTCAGCAAATTTTTCATCAGAGAACGTCAGCCACATCGGGGTATAATAAGCTGGTTGTTTGACTCTGAATTGCTGGTATTTGTGATTAAGAGATATGACGGAGTTCAGTATTTAAGCAAGAATCGGGAAAACTTCAATTCATTTCCGAAGTCTGAGCTCATTTGTTTGTCAAAGCTGAATCTGATAAACAAAGGAAAGGACGAGTATGCGAACTTGGTTGAAAGAAAGATCAAGGAAGAAGCCAAAATCGGGACATTCAAAGAATTTACTCCAGCTATCGGGAAGATCATGATCTCAAAGAAGAAGATAGATCCGGAAACAGGCAAACTTGCAAGAAGAATGCGATATCCTCCTATCGCTTGCTTGACGAAGATTCCGATGAAGAACTTCGGTCGTGATATACTAGGTGACTTGCATGTTTGGGCTGTAGATTCTGCAACTGGTGAAGCTGTGATGTACAGGAAAGACGATGAAGTCAGAGATGGTATGACCGAGATTCTGAGGGTCATTGATGCTACTCAACTAGCGAATCTTACGGAAAATGATCTGAAGATGTTAAAGAAAGATCACATCGTTACTCTGGCTGGATGGGAAGACATTGGTAGAGATTACCAAAGGATCGTGGAAGGTTGTTTGAACTTGCAGGTTAATGTAGATAGCGCTATGTTGATCAGAGAATAGAAGCATCAGTCAAGGGGGAGTTTGTTAGTGCAAGATATGCAATGACTGGATGTTCGATTATGTTTTGATTACATTGTATTATATTCGCCTGATATAGTTAGCTTAGTGGGCTGCTCACGGACTTGCATGTCCGTGAGGCCCAATAGGTCCAAGCCCAAAACTAGCTGAACATGTTACTCTATAAATAGAGGTGTTCAGGGTAGTTTAGGGCTGTTGGTTTTTGGTAGAGAATTCGTGTTAGGCTTCCGGATTGTAACAAGTGTTATTGTTAATCAGAAGCTTTAGAATTCGGTAATTGTGTTTCTTTGTTTATTACGTTCGATTATAATCTGTGCATACTAATTACGAGATTCCGCTTCGTGATTGGTGAGTTTAATCCTGTAGATCGGACCACTGGGACCTACAAAAATGACGTGAAGAATGTCTGAAGAAGGATATTAGAAGCCATTTCATCCATAAAAAACTCAATCAAACAAAAAATACCCTTTTAAAATCAAAACCCTAATTCTAAAAACCCATAGGTACTTTTAAACCCTAATTTTCTAAAAACCTTACCATACATTACAATTTCTAGTCCAAACTCCCACACTACCCTAATAACTTTGTAATAACCGAAATCAACAATCCAAACTACGTTATACCCATTAAAACCCTATTTTCCTTATAAAACCTATATTTCTTCCGGTACGAGTTAGAATCACGGTTTAGGTGGGTGATACTCATGTTTCATAATCCGTAGATCAAAATGACGTGAAGAATGTCTGAAGAAGGATATTAGAAGCCATTTCATCCATAAAAAACTCAATCAAACAAAAAATACCCTTTTAAAATCAAAACCCTAATTCTAAAAACCCATAGGTACTTTTAAACCCTAATTTTCTAAAAACCTTACCATACATTACAATTTCTAGTCCAAACTCCCACACTACCCTAATAAACTTTATAATAACCGAAATCAACAATCCAAACTACGTTATACCCATTAAAACCCTATTTTCCTTATAAAACCTATATTTCTTCCGGTACGAGTTAGAATCACGGTTTAGGTGGGTGATACTCATGTTTCATAATCCCGTAGATCAAAATGACGTGAAGAATGTCTGAAGAAGGATATTAGAAGCCATTTCATCCATAAAAAACTCAATCAAACAAAAAATACCCTTTTAAAATCAAAACCCTAATTCTAAAAACCCATAGGTACTTTTAAACCCTAATTTTCTAAAAACCTTTCCATACATTACAATTTCTAGTCCAAACTCCCACACTACCCTAATAAACTTTATAATAACCGAAATCAACAATCCAAACCACGTTGTACCCATTAATACCCTAATTTCCTTATAAAACCTAGATTTCTTCCGGTACGAGTTAGAATCACGGTTTAGGTGGGTGATACTCATGTTTCATAATCCCGTAGATCAAAATGACGTGAAGAATGTCTGAAGAAGGATATTAGAAGCCATTTCATCCATAAAAAACTCAATCAAACAAAAAATACCCTTTTAAAATCAAAACCCTAATTCTAAAAACCCATAGGTACTTTTAAACCCTAATTTTCTAAAAACCTTACCATACATTACAATTTCTAGTCCAAACTCCCACACTACCCTAATAAACTTTATAATAACCGAAATCAACAATCCAAACCACGTTGTACCCATTAATACCCTAATTTCCTTATAAAACCTAGATTTCTTCCGGTACGAGTTAGAATCACGGTTTAGGTGGGTGATATTCATGTTTCATAATCCCGTAGTCAAAATGACGTGAAGAATGTCTGAAGAAGGATATTAGAAGCCATTTCATCCATAAAAAACTCAATCAAACAAAAAATACCCTTTTAAAATCAAAACCCTAATTCTAAAAACCCATAGGTACTTTTAAACCCTAATTTTCTAAAAACCTTACCATACATTACAATTTCTAGTCCAAACTCCCACACTACCCTAATAAACTTTATAATAACCGAAATCAACAATCCAAACCACGTTATACCCATTAATACCCTAATTTCCTTATAAAACCTATATTTCTTCCGGTACGAGTTAGAATCACGGTTTAGGTGGGTGATATTCATGTTTCATAATCCCGTAGTCCCAAACGACGTGAAGAATGTCTGAAGAAGGATATTAGAAGCCATTTCATCCATAAAAAACTCAATCAAACAAAAAATACCCTTTTAAAATCAAAACCCTAATTCTAAAAACCCATAGGTACTTTTAAACCCTAATTTTCTAAAAACCTTACCATACATTACAATTTCTAGTCCAAACTCCCACACTACCCTAATAAACTTTATAATAACCGAAATCAACAATCCAAACCACGTTATACCCATTAAAACCCTATTTCCTTATAAAACCTATATTTCTTCCGGTACGAGTTAGAATCACGGTTTAGGTGGGTGATATTCATGTTTCATAATCCCGTAGATCAAAATGACGTGAAGAATGTCTGAAGAAGGATATTAGAAGCCATTTCATCCATAAAAAACTCAATCAAACAAAAAATACCCTTTTAAAATCAAAACCCTAATTCTAAAAACCCATAGGTACTTTTAAACCCTAATTTTCTAAAAACCTTACCATACATTACAATTTCTAGTCCAAACTCCCACACTACCCTAATAAACTTTGTAATAACCGAAATCAACAATCCAAACTACGTTATACCCATTAAAACCCTATTTTCCTTATAAAACCTATATTTCTTCCGGTACGAGTTAGAATCACGGTTTAGGTGGGTGATACTCATGTTTCATAATCCCGTAGATCAAAATGACGTGAAGAATGTCTGAAGAAGGATATTAGAAGCCATTTCATCCATAAAAAACTCAATCAAACAAAAAATACCCTTTTAAAATCAAAACCCTAATTCTAAAAACCCATAGGTACTTTTAAACCCTAATTTTCTAAAAACCTTACCATACATTACAATTTCTAGTCCAAACTCCCACACTACCCTAATAAACTTTAGTAATAACCGAAATCAACAATCCAAACCACGTTATACCCATTAATACCCTATTTTCCTTATAAAACCTATATTTCTTCCGGTACGAGTTAGAATCACGGTTTAGGTGGGTGATATTCATGTTTCATAATCCCGTAGGTCAAAATGACGTGAAGAATGTCTGAAGAAGGATATTAGAAGCCATTTCATCCATAAAAAACTCAATCAAACAAAAAATACCCTTTTAAAATCAAAACCCTAATTCTAAAAACCCATAGGTACTTTTAAACCCTAATTTTCTAAAAACCTTTCCATACATTACAATTTCTAGTCCAAACTCCCACACTACCCTAATAAACTTTATAATAACCGAAATCAACAATCCAAACCACGTTATACCCATTAATACCCTATTTTCCTTATAAAACCTATATTTCTTCCGGTACGAGTTAGAATCACGGTTTAGGTGGGTGATACTCATGTTTCATAATCCCGTAGATCAAAATGACGTGAAGAATGTCTGAAGAAGGATATTAGAAGCCATTTCATCCATAAAAAAACTCAATCAAACAAAAAATACCTTTTTAAAATCAAAACCCTAATTCAAAAAACCCATAGGTACTTTTAAACCCTATGGGTTTTTTGAATTAGGGTTTTGATTTTAAAGGGTATTTTTTTTTGATTGAGTTTTTTATGGATGAAATGGCTTCTAATAACCTTCTTCAGACATTCTTCACGTCATTTTGATCACCGGGATTATGAAACATGAGTATCACCCACCTAAACCGTGATTCTAACGGAAGAAATATAGGTTTTATAAGGAAAATAGGGTTTTAATGGGTATAACGTGGTTTGGATTGTTGATTTCGGTTATTATAAAGTTTATTAGGGTAGTGTGGGAGTTTGGACTAGAAATTGTAATGTATGGTAAGGTTTTTAGAAAATTAGGGTTTAAAAGTACCTATGGGTTTTTAGAATTAGGGTTTTGATTTTAAAAGGGTATTTTTGTTTGATTGAGTTTTTTATGGATGAAATGGCTTCTAATATCCTTCTTCAGACATTCTTCACGTCATTTTGATCTACGGGATTATGAAACATGAATATCACCCACCTAAACCGTGATTCTAACTCGTACCGGAAGAAATATAGGTTTTATAAGGAAATTAGGGTATTAATGGGTATAACGTGGTTTGGATTGTTGATTTCGGTTATTATAAAGTTTATTAGGGTAGTGTGGGAGTTTGGACTAGAAATTGTAATGTATGGTAAGGTTTTTAGAAAATTAGGGTTTAAAAGTACCTATGGGTTTTTAGAATTAGGGTTTTGATTTTAAAAGGGTATTTTTTGTTTGATTGAGTTTTTTATGGATGAAATGGCTTCTAATATCCTTCTTCAGACATTCTTCACGTCATTTTGATCTACGGGATTATGAAACATGAATATCACCCACCTAAACCGTGATTCTAACTCGTACCGGAAGAAATATAGGTTTTATAAGGAAATAGGGTTTTAATGGGTATAACGTAGTTTGGATTGTTGATTTCGGTTATTATAAAGTTTATTAGGGTAGTGTGGGAGTTTGGACTAGAAATTGTAATGTATGGTAAGGTTTTTAGAAAATTAGGGTTTAAAAGTACCTATGGGTTTTTAGAATTAGGGTTTTGATTTTAAAAGGGTATTTTTTGTTTGATTGAGTTTTTTATGGATGAAATGGCTTCTAATATCCTTCTTCAGACATTCTTCACGTCATTTTGATCTACGGGATTATGAAACATGAATATCACCCACCTAAACCGTGATTCTAACTCGTACCGGAAGAAATATAGGTTTTATAAGGAAAATAGGGTTTTAATGGGTATAACGTGGTTTGGATTGTTGATTTCGGTTATTATAAAGTTTATTAGGGTAGTGTGGGAGTTTGGACTAGAAATTGTAATGTATGGTAAGGTTTTTAGAAAATTAGGGTTTAAAAGTACCTATGGGTTTTTAGAATTAGGGTTTTGATTTTAAAAGGGTATTTTTGTTTGATTGAGTTTTTTATGGATGAAATGGCTTCTAATATCCTTCTTCAGACATTCTTCACGTCATTTTGATCTACGGGATTATGAAACATGAATATCACCCACCTAAACCGTGATTCTAACTCGTACCGGAAGAAATATAGGTTTTATAAGGAAATTAGGGTATTAATGGGTATAACGTGGTTTGGATTGTTGATTTCGGTTATTATAAAGTTTATTAGGGTAGTGTGGGAGTTTGGACTAGAAATTGTAATGTATGGTAAGGTTTTTAGAAAATTAGGGTTTAAAAGTACCTATGGGTTTTTAGAATTAGGGTTTTGATTTTAAAAGGGTATTTTTTGTTTGATTGAGTTTTTTATGGATGAAATGGCTTCTAATATCCTTCTTCAGACATTCTTCACGTCATTTTGACCTACGGGATTATGAAACATGAATATCACCCACCTAAACCGTGATTCTAACTCGTACCGGAAGAAATCTAGGTTTTATAAGGAAATTAGGGTATTAATGGGTATAACGTGGTTTGGATTGTTGATTTCGGTTATTATAAAGTTTATTAGGGTAGTGTGGGAGTTTGGACTAGAAATTGTAATGTATGGTAAGGTTTTTAGAAAATTAGGGTTTAAAAGTACCTATGGGTTTTTAGAATTAGGGTTTTGATTTTAAAAGGGTATTTTTTGTTTGATTGAGTTTTTTATGGATGAAATGGCTTCTAATATCCTTCTTCAGACATTCTTCACGTCATTTTGATCTACGGGATTATGAAACATGAGTATCACCCACCTAAACCGTGATTACCGGAAGAAATATAGGTTTTATAAGGAAAATAGGGTTTTAATGGGTATAACGTGGTTTGGATTGTTGATTTCGGTTATTATAAAGTTTATTAGGGTAGTGTGGGAGTTTGGACTAGAAATTGTAATGTATGGTAAGGTTTTTAGAAAATTAGGGTTTAAAAGTACCTATGGGTTTTTAGAATTAGGGTTTTGATTTTAAAAGGGTATTTTTTGTTTGATTGAGTTTTTTATGGATGAAATGGCTTCTAATATCCTTCTTCAGACATTCTTCACGTCATTTTGATCTACGGGATTATGAAACATGAATATCACACACCTAAACCGTGATTCTAACTCGTACCGGAAGAAATATAGGTTTTATAAGAAAATAGGGTTTAATGGGTATAACGTAGTTTGGATTGTTGATTTCGGTTATTACAAAGTTTATTAGGGTAGTGTGGGAGTTTGGACTAGAAATTGTAATGTATGGTAAGGTTTTTAGAAAATTAGGGTTTAAAAGTATGGGTTTTTAGAATTAGGGTTTTGATTTTAAAAGGGTATTTTTTGTTTGATTGAGTTTTTTATGGATGAAATGGCTTCTAATATCCTTCTTCAGACATTCTTCACGTCATTTTGATCTACGGGATTATGAAACATGAGTATCACCCACCTAAACCGTGATTCTAACTCGTACCGGAAGAAATATAGGTTTTATAAGGAAAATAGGGTTTTAATGGGTATAACGTAGTTTGGATTGTTGATTTCGGTTATTACAAAGTTTATTAGGGTAGTGTGGGAGTTTGGACTAGAAATTGTAATGTATGGTAAGGTTTTTAGAAAATTAGGGTTTAAAAGTACCTATGGGTTTTTAGAATTAGGGTTTTGATTTTAAAAGGGTTTTTTTGTTTGATTGAGTTTTTTATGGATGAAATGGCTTCTAATATCCTTCTTCAGACATTCTTCACGTCATTTTTGTAGGTCCCAGTGGTCCGATCTACAGGATTAAACTCACCAATCACGATAATTAGTATGCACAGATTATAATCGAACGTAATAAACAAAGAAAACACAATTACCGAATTCTAAAGCTTTCTGATTAACAATAACACTTGTTACAATCCGGAAGCCTAACACGGAATTCTCTACCAAAAACCAACAGCCCTAAATACCATGAACACCTCTATTTATAGAGTAACATGTTCAGCTAGTTTTGGGCTTGGACCTATTGGGCCTCACGGACATGCAAGTCCGTGAGCCAGCCACTAAGCTAACTATATCAGGCGAATATAATACAATGTAATCAAAATCATATCGTACCATCCAGTCATTGCATATTCTTTGCACTAACAAACTCCCCCTTGACTGATGCTTCTATTCTCTGATCAACATAGCGCTATCTACATAACCTGCAAGTTCAACAACCTTCCACGAATCCTTGGTAATCTCTACAATGTCTTCCAATTCCAGCCAGAGTAACGATGTGATCTTTCTTTAACATCTTCAGATCATTTTTCCGTAAGATTCGCTAGTTGAGTAGCATCAATGACCCTCAGAATCTCGGTCATACCATCTCTGACCATCGTCTTTCCTGTACATCACAGCTTCACCAGTTGCAGAATCTACAGCCCAAACATGCAAGTCACCTAGTATATCACGACCGAAGTTCTTCATCGGAATCTTCGTCAAGCAAGCGATAGGAGGATCGCATTCTTCTTGCAAGTTTGCCTGTTTCCGGATCTATCTTCTTCTTTGAGATCATGATCTTCCGATAGCTGGAGTAAATTCTTTGAATGTCCCGATTTTGGCTTCTTCCTTGATCTTTCTTTCAACCAAGTTCGCATATCGTCCTTTCCTTTGTTATCAGATTCAGCTTTGACAACAAATGAGCTCAGATTCGGAAATGAATTGAAGTTTTCCCGATTCTTGCTTAAATACTGAACTCCGTCATATCTCTTAATCACAAATACCAGCAATTCAGAGTCAAACAACAGTATTATACCCCGATGTGGCTGACGTTCTCTGATGAAAATTTGCTGACTATCGTGAGTTTTTGCTTCTTAGGATCGAGCTTGCGAAACCATCCTCGTCGTTCTTGAAGACTTGGTTTCGGAACGCTTCCCCTTCTTCTTCAACATCAACTTTCTCAGTAGTTGCAGTAGATGCTGGTGATTGAAAACCATAATCACCGTCTTCCTCAAATAGCCATGTATCGTCCGTACTTTCCTCATCTCCTGTTCCTGATTTTCTCCAGTTTGTTTGTGTTGCTGAGATTGCTCCCCCTGATCTGCAGAGCGGTAGATAACCAGTGCTTGAGAAGTAGAGGCAATCTGCGTGGTTTGCATCTGGATCATCATTGGGATCATCCCTTCGTTGCCTACCGCAGATGGTTTGCACGGTTCCTCCCCCTGAGCAGATGACCGCTTCGAGAGCAATGCAACTTGAGCTTCGAGGGAAGAAATGCAACCTGTTCATAGAGCTGCAAAACAAAGAATTTAAGTTATGAAGATTAGGTTGATCCTCCGTGGCCCTTTTCTTGCGTGGACGCTCAGGTGCACTAGAAGAGCCAGACTCATCATTGCCAGGGAATGAGCGTTTCCCGCGAGTAGATGGATGAAACGAGGAAGTAACATCATCAAAGTTAAGTTCCTCAGTTGCCGCATCGTTGACCTGCGTAGGAGTATCAACAGTTCTAGTATCAGGAGCATGGGAAGTTGCGATCACCTCAGTGGCAATGGACTGATGACTCCCAGGTGGAGTATGGTGGCTGCTCGGGAATGGCAGAAAGCGAGGACTCTCGTGATAATTGTCAATATCCCTGAAGTCAGTATCGCTGGATGTAGAGTCCACGGCGACAGGAATCTTGGCCTTGCGCTTTGGCCGAGCTTTGGCTTACTCGGCGGTGAAGGACCAATAGACTTAGTACGAGGCTCGCTCGATAGTAAATGAGCGTCCTCATCAACATCGTGTCAACGAACCGCAAATCAACGATGGCCCCAAAAAGAGGTTCAGCCGTGGGGTGGGCCTCGTGAGCGGGTCGCGGATGGATCTTTTGACAAGAGTGAAACAACTTAGCAGAACCGATCTGCATAACCCGCGTCTCAAGATTCGGAAGTGGCAGATAGGGATGAAGTGTCTTAAGATGATCATAATAAACCTTGGGTACAGCATGAGTGTGTTGGGCGCAGTCACCCTCAGATCATTTGAAACATTTGGAATACGTATTCAGCTACGGGAAAGGTCTATTGAGTACCAGGCTGAGCATCATCGACAGCAGTACATTGTCGATATTGTCGTGGGATGTCTTGGAGAACTTGAACACGGAGACAAACACGTGAACCAAGTACCGCCATGGGCCGACAAATTTGCCCTTTGGAAACGAAACACCGGGAATGGCCCGGCGTATCCCAGTAATGGCAACTTTCGACCGAGGAAGCGAGTGCCAAATGATGAAGGGCACTCTCAGATGAGCTGCGACCGAGATTGAATATTTCCCGTAAAGTAGTACTGCTGAATGTGATTTCCCGATCATTAACGACTGTTCGTAAACCGTCTTTGTGTCGCAGTAACCGGATGTAGAATTCGACATGTGTGAGGTTGGTGAGGAACTGCTGAACCAACGAATATTTATTGGAGATCTTCACTTCGAATGACATCC
>CAJVGC010000321.1:0-21680 GCA_910822075.1 Senecio squalidus
GATAACCGAAGGAAACCCCTAGAATTCCAAGTGGGCGATAGAGTACTCCTGAAAATATCGCCATGGAAAGGGGTAGTCCGTTTCGGGAAACGCGGCAAGTTAAGCCCGAGGTACACAGGCCCCTTTGAGGTAATTGAGCGTATCGGCCCAGTGGCGTATCGACTTCAACTTCCGCAAGCTCTTTCCAATGTCCACAACGTCTTCCATGTCTCGCACTTGAAAAAAGTGCTTATCGGACGAGACCATTGTCATTCCACTGGACGAGGTCCAGATCGACAACAAGCTTAACTTCATCGAGGAACCGCTTGAGGTTGTAGACCGAGAGGTCAAACAACTCAAGCAAAGTCGTATCCCTATTGTCAAGATTCGGTGGAATTCCCGACGAGGTCACGAATTCACATGGGAACGTGAAGACCAGATTCGTCAGAAGTATCCACACCTGTTCAAAGATCTTTCCTCCGATGAGGCGAACTAAATTTCGGGACGAATTCTTTTCAACCAGAATGGGACAACCGTCTTATTTCAGGTGAAAACCGCATTCTCTATCTTTGACCAAACTCGAATTGATCTTGTTATTACTTGTCTCGTAAACTCGTGTACGTCGGAATCGAATCGGAATCACAAAATGAATCCTAATACCAAGAAAATACTTAGTGAACTTGTCTAAGTTCCTATCTAAAATAACCGGAAACTTTCAACTAACGAAACACCTAACAAAGAAAACTAAACAAAAACGAAAAAGTCAGAAAATCAGTCTCTTGCGGAGCAACAGAATCAGTTGCGGCGCAACTCAGCACAGGAATTCAAATTTTTGGTTGTTGCTAGTGCTTAGTGACTCATACCAAACCGACCATATAGACCAATACTTGTAAAAACAAGTGTCAAACACTCCTTGAATCCAGATTTTTGTACATGGGTATTACCCCTTTGTTCCTTTCATTTTCACAAACTCAAACACACACATAACCTCATACTCTCTCTCAATTCTCACTTACAAACACTTTCAAAACAAACCTTCTAAAGGCATAATCTAAGTAATCCAAAGATATTTTCATACTTTCATCACCATCACTTCACCATTTAAAAGGTAAAAATCTTGTTCTTGAACTTATTTTTCATACTTACTCAAGATTATACACAAATCATCAAATCTATACATGTTTTATAAATAAAATGATGATAACATATCAAAAACTCCATTGCATGCAAGTTTTATTGGTAAAAAATGGAGTTTATAAGATGGAAAAATCTGGGATTTTCATTAAAATAAACAAAAGCTATGTTTTTCAAATTAAGATTTCGATTTATGACTCTAACCGAAGAAATCGACAGAATCTGTTGCATGCATGTAAAAATTACGAAATTTTGACCAAAGATATAAACTGTAAAATGTAGGGTACTGTAAAAAATTGGGAACCTAACTCCTATTTTTCGATTTATTATGATTTTTACAGTATTTAATCTGATTTAATCTTGAATTTCGAGAAAACATACCAAACGAATTTATTAGCTTACAAAAATTGGATATAGTCTAGAACCTATCAAAATATGATTTTACAGATTTTACTGGAATTTTTGGAATTAATATACTATTATTTACTGTTTTTACGGTTAAAACGCGTTAAATACGTAAACGACTCTAACTCCTTCAAAAACTGTCGGATTGAGACGAATCCAGTTCCTATGACTTCGTATTCCAGAATTTGATTTTTATGTTATTTTTATAAAATATTACAACAACAGAATCTGACAGTTTCATATTCGGTATAATTTAGGTTCACGCGATTCCGATTCCTATTCCGGTCACTCCACGCACACTCCTAGTACCATCCTCTCGCTCTAGCGTAAGTCTTTGTGGTTCATTAGATTCATTTCACATATTTGAATTCAGTTTGTAAAGTGGGAAAGTGATTTGTTATTTTGGACATTCTTTATTTAGCGCGGAAGCTCTGCCGGATTTTCGTTAGAACCGACTCACCTCCATCCGAGCTATCTTTTCACCGCCTCATTTTCACGTGAGTTACATCCCCACTTATTTACTGTTTTCAATTATCTTTTGGGGGAAACAAGAGATCTAAATGTACTTTTATGAACTCTATTGAACATTTTTGACAAACTTATGCTTAACTAGTTTTATGGTCGTTTGGCCTTTGATAAACTAATGGTTCGCCACCTTTATTCGGCTCTTGATTCAAACTATGTTAAACTCATTTAATGCCATTCTCGGCACTCACATGTACTTTGATTGATCGTATAACTACCATGACTCTTGAGGAATATAGCTACTCTAAGTGACTACTACTAGTTTTAAAATAACATCAGTGCCTAATTTTTCACCACACACTATTAGCTTTGTTAAGCCGTTTAGTAATTATGGGTATCGATACTTAGGAAATGACCGTTCCTTACTTAAGTGGCGACTTAAGTACATATTACTCGATCAGAAATGACTCCCCGTAGTAGTCGGGGTAAGAGGCATCACGGTTGGTTAATCGGTTTAGTGTGAACACTTAAGTTATTATGCCAAGTAGTCGTTATACATGTAATCAATCATAGTTTACTTATCATGCGCGTATAGAGTTATACGACTTCCGCATCTATCTCTAAATCAACTGTTTTGGTTCGACTATTCTTTAAGTCTTAATCTACTTTTAGAAACTACTAAGTATAAATATACTTAGCTCAAAACCTTTTTAGTCGAGGACTAGAAAACTGTAACTCACTCACTACTTTATTGTAGTTGACACTTTATCTCTTGTTTCAGGAAATCAAGTGTAAGTCACGGAATGCAATACTTGGATGGGTCATGGAATGTCACGTGAAGTCATGAATCGGGAGAAGACCTAATTTGAACATGTTTTTGGGAATTTTATCAAACAATTTATTATGATTATGTCGTGATGTACTTTTCAATACTTGGTTATCCTTAAATTGTAAACTCTTATTTATCGTTAAATGACTTGAAACCGTATGTTTTTATTATAACTCGTGTAATGATATCTTTGCTCTTCACACTTCCGTGTTTCCGCTTTAGCGGGGTGTGACATTTTTTTTTAAGTTTTAATTCTTTAATAAATATTATTTTTGATTATACGGTTTAGTTGATAATCATCTGTGATAATTATATAGTTTTATGTGAAAAATTTAAAAGGTAAATATACAATACAAATACAAATACAAATACAAATACATAATAAATGATAACAATATGTTTATTTATTATTTATGTTGTATAGTAAAGTATTTGTAAATATTTAACATTTATATCTCAAACTACCAAGAAACTTATATTATAAAACGGATTTTGTATTATGCTTGATACGTATTAAAAGAAATGCATAGATAAATAGACATCTCAATAGTCTTTATAAAGCATATAACAATTCAAAACTCATCAATCTTAAATAAACATTTGAGATAGTTAATATAAAACGTGAACACTTAAATATAAGTATGGTAAAATGGTCATTTGATATAACTAACTGAAATAAGATAATCCTTATGGACTAAAGATTGTGAGTGTATAATGTTTACAAATAAAGAGTGTGTGGTGTACTTTCAAAATCAAGAGGATTAAACATGTCCTATCTGTCAAATCGTAAGAAACATATTTGTAATTATCTCTACTTTATATTTTGTTATACATATATGATTTTACCAAATGGGCTAATAGCGTAGAGTAAGTCGAATTACCCAAATAGGTTGAATGACTAAAGATAAAATTTTCCGAATGATTGAATGATAAAAATGTGTAATTTTATTAATGGTCATAATAGATAATGTTACCCCATATTGTCAAACTTAGTAGAGAAAATGGTTGAACGATAAACAATTATAGCAACTCTTTTTATGCCTCAAATTTCCAAAATTGAAATTGTTACCTTAAAATTCATATTATAACATGAACAACCAAATAAGAAAGTATTATACTTAATATAAAGCCGAAATTAACGAATAAGAAACTATCAAAACTCATTGTCATGTCAATAATTCTTTTCCACCCCGAAAGGTGAGCCGAAAATCGTTAACGCATAATTTGTTTTGGCCCCAAATACCGCCCCATAAACCATTACTCTCACGACACGAATTAACAACTTCAAGAAATCATCATCGCACTACAATTTTTCGTCGCCGCTGCATCGCGCGGGTTCTATACTAGTTATTTATCGACTATCATTTATTTATTGGCCATTCCAAACTTAATAATTTTTGTGAAGGCAACACTATTTATATATAAATTGAAAGGGTTAATTGTTTGAAATATATCGAACTTTACACCTAAAACTATTGTATGTATCAATCTTCTAAACCATCTATTGTATTCATTGAATTACGAGAGACATATATTGTATGTATTAAATGACCTGAAACTTGTTAGTTGATGATGTGGCACCGGTTTATACCTCTGTGGAATTTATAAAAAAAGAAATTAAACCTATATTATTAATAATGGTATAATATTGTTTTTAAATAATATCTGTATCATCATCTCATTACATCAGTTCATCATCATAAACATATCAAACAAGTTTTAAACTTTTCCTCAGAAGTTTGATTTTGCTTAGGAAATTCGATTAAAATTCCAAATTTAACAAGAAGATGAAGGTAATTAATTTGGGGTTTAATAATCGATCAAAGTTCCATAACTCTGATTTATTATTTTCAAAATCGAATTTGGCGATCTTCGGAAGCCACTGACCTAACAGAATGATCTGGCTCTGTCCTCTGAAGTGCCATTTCACTCGATCTTTAGCGATTCCGTTATCTTCTGCAGCAGCGACGGTGGTAGTGAGGTGGAATTTACGGCGGAGTAGGTGTCGACATTGCGGGGGAGGAGGAGGTGGCGGTAGGTGGTTAGGGTTTTGAGCTGGCCATTCCGTTATCTTCTGCAGCGGCGACGGTGGTAGTGAGGTGGATTTTATGGCGGAGGAGGTGGCGACAGTGCGGCGGAGGAGGAGGTGGCGGTAGGTGGTTAGGGTTGTTTGAAGCTATTGATAAGCGTAAGCATAAACTTACGAATTCTCTGTTTCTATTTCTGTAAATATGTTCGTTTTGTTTGATTATTCGTGATTTTGCTGTTTGTTACCGATTTAACGAGTTTTTGTCCGAACGAAGGTTATAGATCTGTTAACGATGAATTAATGTATATGTATATGTATATGTATAAATTGTGTGGTGGTAGTTGTGAATTTGGGATGAATGGGAATGAATAGATTATAGATATAGATGTATTGTATGTATATATTGTATTTTATTTTCTGACTTTGAAAGGTGACATGGCAGTCCATGTCAGATGGTCAATCATTCAAAAACCCAAAGTAACCGGCAACCTTTTAAACAAGTTAAATCGTGCTGGCATTAGACAAATTAGGAAGATAAATGAATACAATAGATGGTTTAGAAGATGGATGCATACAATAGTTTTCGATGTAAAGTTCGATGTATTTCCAAACAATTAACCCTAAATTGAAAAGTAGCACAATGCTACTAGTTACAATGACACTGAAACAAGTTATGACAACTTTAAAATAAAATTACAACGACCATAAAATATGACCAAATGACCTAAATCCTCCTCCGATGTCCTAGAACAACCTTGCGACGATACTAAAATATGACCAAAATTATGATAAACATATTCTAACCAAGTGACTCCTAAAAATTAACAATATTCAAAATTACAACTATTAAAATCTAACGATCTAAAGATAAAACCTCGAGCTTCCAAATCTAACTTTCGGGTAACCACATAAGGACAATCACTCATTCGAAAGTATGAAAAACGAGCGTAAACCAACCTTGACCATACCAACTTTTACAAACCCGCCGAAACATTAAACCAAACAGTGTCGATCACATTATCAAACCGAGGGATGGCATAGCTAGATATATAACTAAAAGACGAAAGAAATACCAAAGATTATAGGATCACCACTAGTTGCAAGACAAGTTGCTAAATCGACCACCAACCCTTGCTTAGACTAAAAGCTCCCGAAACATACCAGCCCAAAATTCATGGACATGAACTGAAACTCTAACCAAAATGTATATTCGATTTTAAAGTAAGTGGAACATAGAGAAAAAATTAAGTGATTTTTTCATCAAAACTTTTAGCTCAAATATAGGCTTTTTACCTATATAACATCTTCTAATATTATAAAACTAACAAGATTTTGATTGATCAATATGAGACATAAATATGTAACCAACAATAACAAAATGAATGGTTGTAATTTCTTTTCTAATGATCAATACTTTCTGACTACAACTCTTATCTTCCTTTTGACATTTTTTTTCAACTGGACATTCTTTTTTGGCAAAGAAATAAGAGAAATGATATACAAATAAAAACTTTACAAAATCTTACATATAAAATGAGTTGTCATTTTATGAATAGTGAAAAAGAATAGGACAGATAATGAGTGTTTTTATATGATTAGTCACATATCAATAATTACCAATTTTGTATGTAACTTTTTATAAACTCTTTGTATGTGTAGCATTTCTCAAAAAATAATAAGAAACTTACCAATGCCTCACTAAAATGAAATGTTAGTATATCAAACTAATCAAATTAAAGGAAGCGTGGATGAGTATATCAATTAAGAGGGTATCTAACTCAATCCAGTCAATTAAATACTATTGTTAATTAGCTCACCAAATTGCACCCACCCAAACAGCCATCCCTTCCCCTTGTAAAATGACTTCTGGTACGCCAACTTTCAAAACACCCCGACACCCACCGAACTCAAAGTTTAGTCGTTGGATATCTAATATTTTATGCTACTAGGAGGTGTGTACGGGTTGTAGAAACGACGACACGAGATGACGAGGGTGTGCAAGTGGACGCCAAAAACAATTAGCGTTTCGAAATCTTAATAAAATTCTTTAAACTTACCATTTATCAGGAATGTGATAACTGAACTTAGCTGGCTATCAACTCGTCTGCTTAAACGTTTTTTTTTTTTCCTTTTTTTCCCTTTTTATATGTTTAGGTTTTATTTTTTGTTTCAAGTTATATTTTGTCTTTCTAAATTTGTGTTTTATTCTTTTGGTTTTTATGTTATTAAAATACCTAGTTACGCCTGTTAATTTTTTTATTATAACATTTATTTTTTAGATTACTTTATTAAATAAGTTAAATACAGCTTAACTTATTTTCTATTTCTTATTTTAAGTTTATGTTTTAGCTTTTGTTTTTGGGGTTAATTTTTTTTTCCTAAGTTTAGGTTTATTCTGATCGGGTATGTTATTAAATAAAATATTTTTAGGTTTATAATTTTTTTTTACTTAAACATATGATATATACATATGAAGAAGTAATGTTAGGTTAATATATTTGTTCTTCGTATCGGATGTAGAAATCATGGTTCTTGGTTCATCGCTTTTGGAATTTTCTTGTTGGGTTATGCTTTTCGAAAATTAGGTTTTATTTCCTTTTTTGGGTTACGTTATTAAATAACGTAGCTACATTTTTCATTTGTTTTAATATATGTGAGATTTTCTTTTTTTTGTTAGTCTATTAAATATAGTAAATACCTATTCGTTTTGATTATTTGTTGATTTTATATTAAACTTTTCCATTTTATGTTACGATGTTAAATAAAGTAGTTATGTGTTTATTTTGATCAATTGTTAATTTTAGGTTTTAGTTTTTCTTATGTTAATAGGTACAAGTATGTAAAGTTAATACATAAATTATATACATCATTGCCACATGTTTATATTTTCGGTAGTATACAATTTGTTTTTTTACTCCCCTTATTTTTTCTATTTTTGTTTCTTTGCTTTTTTGTTTTTTTCTATTTTTAAGCTCTCTAAAGACTTTTAAACACTACAAAAAACTTCTCAGTTCTACACACTTCATCCACACTTCTAGAATTTTTCTAGTTTCTTTATGTTGATTTATTCACTAATAGATTATTTAACCTACGGATCAATACTCTAAGTGTTTAGTTATTACTAGATGATGGCGGAATCAAAATCTAACATTTGAATCATTGATATTAGTAGTATGAACAACATTAGATTCACTAAATATTGATCATATTTGAAAACCTATAATGGCGGGAAAGTTTGTTACAGTGTGTTTCTCTCTCTAGAACATATCTATTCAAGCTCTTACTACAATGTAACCCTCTCACACTATTTATAGACTCACGAATACAATATAAATTACAAAACAATCATCCCAATATTTATCAAAAAACAAGTCGGATGAACTAACTAACTAAGTCTTTCACTTTAACTTTAACTATGATGAACTTCACTTTAACTCGGATGTAGTAGAAGCTTGTTCTTCGGAGTTAAATCTTCATTTATTGACAGGCTAAGGTTTAACTCGGAAGTTAATATTTGTTCTTGCGAGTTAAACACTTAGTGCAAAACTTTACTTGATCTGATTTGAAGCTTCATCCATTATTCTATTTACCCCGACAATCTCCCCCTTTGTTGATGTTTCCAAAATCTCCCGAGCTTCAAAACACTTAACACTTTGGACACATTCAAGATTCTCCATGGTCATCTTCTTTCTTCTTTAATAGCTTTCAGACTAAATGCTGGAACATCCCAGAAATGATTTCCTTCTTTATCTTTGTCATCATTAATGAATGGAAACTTCTCCAAAGTTAAAAGGTTTGCATTACTCAGCCTCCTCAAATCAGCATCTTCATACATATATTTAGTTGATCCATCCTATCTACTGATCACAATCTCATAGTGTTGTAATCCAACCTCCAACTAATAATCTTTGGCATATTCTTCATCTTCTTGAATGGTGGAAGTGGAATTCTCTCTTAGGTCATTGTTGATCTTTTCTGTTGAATTTCTTTGAATAGTCAACAAAGTTGTTCTTAGCATTTTCATGAATATAATCTTCAAATTCCTTCCCATGTGTATGCACACAATGATTGACCATTTAGATATGTGATATCGCTCATTTATACGAGTATTTCATAGCGATATGTGTTATGTTTAGAGTTCAAAACGTAATGGATAGGCCCCGTATTACTTATATTTTGTGTAAAGTTTGTTTTATAGGTTTTTAGTTATGTTTGGAGTCAAAGGAGGCAATTTGGGACTAAAAGATGCAAAGAAAGACAAGTCGGGGAGCAAAACGTCTAGTTGCCTTGGTCATTTCCACTAGTTGCTCCGCAACTGGTTGACAAGGAGTTTATGGTGACTACTGAAGTTGGCTTGCGGCGCACCATCCATGGCTTGCGGTGCAAGTAAGCAACATACTGGCTCGAAGATTTGAAGGTCTTGCGGCGCAAGATAGGTAGTTGCGGCGCAAGAAGGCTGCTGGCAGTTACAATTCAGTTTCTTTAATGCTAATCATGTGGGAACCCAAGAGTTTAGTGGAGTCTATTACATATAGACGAATTTCTGGACAGAAGAAGATTATTATCATTCATATCTCAGTTTTAATCATCATTTTTGCAAGGAGGATCAAGGCATTTTCATAATCATTTCAAGTTCGTGTTGAACAATCGGTTACTTTCATTTCTACTTTTTTCGTTTGGAGATACTTGGAACCTATTTTCTATAGTTTGGTATTGAACTTTTATCCATTTCATATTGCAATTGAATCATGTCTTTTATTTATTTGATTAGTTTCGTTACCATTATGAGTAGCTAATTTCTTTAAACGTTTGCTTGGATTTGTGATCGTTTATGTGTTAGATTTTGGGTGTGAAAGTCGATTGATGTGTAGAGGTTAATCGGGGATCCGTTTGGGTTTTTATTTTAATTATATTGTTAAAGATTGTTTATACTTTTATTTGGTAAACTAAAAACGGGTATTCGAGAGGAATCCGTAATTTTACTAAAATAAGAACGAATTAATCGGCCGGTCTTTAGTTGATTAAGAGTTAGCGGTATTCGAGAGGAATCGCTAACAACAATCTAAACAAGTAAGTAATAACACAAACGCTAGTTAATAAATTAAGAGAAATCGGTTTATTAGTTAGTAAGCTATTCGAGAGGAAGCTTATAGGTTAATTCTCACACATCGGCTTGGAACTTTATGCACAATTACTTGAGGTGTTAACTATATTCGAGAGGAATAGTTGCATGGTTAGGTAATTGGAGAAATCCGGTATTCGAGAGGAACTTAGGATTTTATATTAGAAGTTTTTCGACATTTTCACACCTAAGAGATAACACACATTCGTAAACGGTCCAAACAAGCGTCTTTTATCCATAATTGAATCAGAAAAGTATTTTTGTCATTAGTATAATCAAGTCTTCTTAAGACCAAACCCAATTGTTACTTGTTACGTGTTATTATAAAACTAAATTTCCCAATTATAAATAGTCCCTGTGTTCGAACCCGATATTTACCAATACTATTTTACAACCGATAAGGGTACACTGCCCGTGTAGTAATCTAGTAAAAGTTAATTTTCGGAAAACTAGATTTTTCACATCAAGTTTTTGGCGCCGCTGCCGGGGACTTGATTTAGTTGGAATTTAGTTTTTGTTTGATTACTTGTTTGAATATTTTCACGGGTTTTTGTTTGATGTGTTGTGATTTTCAGGTATTGATAGTGGATGTTTACTAGGTCCCAAGGGAAGCAAGTGAATAGCCCCCTTTCTGACCCGAAAAAACTTTTGAGGAAACGAGGTTTAGGAGCCGCAGTCACTTATAGTGAGAACGATTCTTCCGAGGAGGAAGTTGAAATAGTATTTGAAGAAGAAATGGATGATAACGGAGGCGGTAACGAAATTCCAAACGGAGCTGTCATTCAACCCGACCCATTTGATCAACCAATGATAAACCGGAACCGGACAGTACCATTGACTCGGGGTTCAGCGATTATCTAGCCAAACGTGGGGGATAACTTCTCAGTTAAGGGACATCACCACAAGATGATCCAAGAAAACGCATTTGACGGGAATTCCAAAGCTGACCCGCACAAGCATATTGCTACCTTTACCGATATATGCAAAATGTTAAAATATGGAGAAGGTTTAGAGGAAGAAGTAATGCTCAGTTTATTCCCATCGTCACTTAGAGGAGAAGCAAGGACGTGGTTTTATGAGCTAGAACCGGAGTCGATCGAGACTTGGGAGGAGATGCGTGAGGCGTTTGTGACCCGTTTCTTCCCACCGATCTTGGGAAGGAAACTTTTAAACTAAATCAGGAGCTTCTTTCAGTTTGATAATGAGACAACAACCGATTCTTGGATTAGGCTCAAAGATTTACTACGTAATTGTCATGGGCACGGTTTGGATAGAGAACAAATTATTGACATTTTCTATCACGGGTTAGACAACCGGTCTCAACACGATCTCGATTTAGCGGGTGGAGGAAATTTCCTCTACAAATCACCAAATGATGCTTATAGGATGATGGAAGACCAAGTACAAGCGGTAATTGCAAGGGACCGAGTGAGTAAAAATAGAAAAGTACGGTGGTCGGTAAATCAAGTGGAGGAATCGAGTGGTAGTAGTAGTGGAAAAAGTGAAATAGTGAATGAGATTAAGTCTTTGGGTGATGAGATGAAGAATCGGATGGGGCGATTGGAGAAAGATGTCCATTTGGTTAGGAATGGATGCGGAAAATGTGGAGGACCTCACTACACGGACGATTGTGAGCCAAAAGCCGAAGAAGCAAACTATGCTAACTACGGATACCAAAACCGTAGTAATTACCAAAACCGCTCACAAGAAGGAGGAAATAGTAGGTACGGGAATCAAAATCGGGGTAGTAGGAATGAGGGGCGCTTTCAATCTAACCAATCAAAACAGAGAGAGGTGAATGAAGAACCGAGCTTCACGGAAATGATGAATGATTTCGTTTACTCCCAAAAAGCAACAAACGATTTGTTAGCAAATTCAATGAAGGGATTTAACGAAAAATGGGAACAAAATCAGCGGAACACTCGGGCAAACATGCAGGATTTAGAACGGAAATTCGAAAGATTAAATGAGAAATTTTCAAGCCGACCAACGGGTCAAATGCCGAGTTTAACCCAACCTAACCCGAGACAAAATCAGAATAATAATGGCGGGTCATCTAGTCAAGGGTCAAAATACGTACACCCTAATAATCGGGATGAACATGTGAATGCCATCGAGACTAGGTCGGGATTTAAGTATGGGGGGAATCGAGAAACCGTGCTGAACAAGGAAAAAACGGAAGGAACAACTGAAACTAGCTTGTTGCGCCGCAACAGGGACACCTTGCGCCGCAACTCAACTTCAGTAGCTGACCCAATTGTTGACGATCATCCACTTGCGCCGCAACAGCCCCTTCTTGCGCCGCAATTAGGACAAATGCAGAACAAGGAACCCGTTGACAGTGATTCTGACGAAGAAGAGGAGATTGAGATGGAAACTCGACCTGGAAAGGAACCCATGGATCAAAACAAAGAAGAAGAGCAGAAAATGGAAGCAAAGGGGGCATACAAACCGAGGATCCCATATCCTCAAAGGCTTAGAAAGGAGAAAAAATGGGAACAATACGGGAAGTTTATTGAACTAATGAAAACTGTTAAAATTAACGTCCCTTTAGTTGATCTCATTGCGGGAATGCCCAACTATGCCAAGTTCATGAAGGAGTTAGCGAGCGGAAAAGGAGATCATATGGAGAAGATAACGACATTTCTTAATGCCGAATGCTCGGCTATTGTGAAGAAATCAATTCCACCCAAGCTTGAAGATCCAGAAAGTTTCTTACTTACTTGCACATTTAATGATAATTATACTTGTAGTGCATTAGCGGATCTTGGGGCAAGCATTAATTTAATGCCCAATTCTGTTTACACTAAACTTTCCTCGGGTGCTTTAACACCAACCCACATGAGCATAAGATTGGCCGATCGATCTTATCAATACCCATTGGGTGTTGCGGAAAATATGCTCATACGGGTTGGAGATTTTGTATATCCGGTAGACTTTGTGATTCTTGAGATGGAAGAGGATGAAAAAGTTCCTCTCATCTTAGGAAGACCATTTTTAAATACCGCAGATGCCATCATCCGTGTTAGGGATACGGAAATTTCATTGGGTTGGGGTAATGAACGGGCTACATTTTCTTTGAATAAAGCCATGAAACATTCTTACTCTACTGATGAATCTTGTTTTAGAATTGATGTCATAGACGATGCAGATTATGATCTAGATTGGGAAGGAATCCTAGAGGACGAGGAGGAAATGGAAATGATGAATGCGATTGAGAAGGATGATGAAGAGTAAGAAGCAAGTGAGGCGAAGGAATTGGTGATGGAAAATGACGTGAGGATCAAAACATCGTTAGAAGATCCTCCCAAGGATTTGGAGCTGAAACAACTACCCCATCACCTTGAATACGCGTTTTTAGAGGGTAATTCTAGTCTTCCTATTATTATCTCGTCTTCACTTTTGGAAGACGAGAAAGTTAAATTACTAACAGTCCTTAAAAGCCATAAAAAGGCTTTCGCTTGGCGCATTTCGGATATTCCGGGGATTAGTTCGGATTTTTGTAAACACAAAATCAATTTTTTGGATAATATAAAACCCGTTGTCCAACGGCAACGGAGACTAAACCCGAATATGCAAGATGTGGTCAAGAAGGAAATTGTTAAGCTTTTGGACGCATGAATCATTTACCCGATAGCGGATAGCCCTTGGGTTAGTCCGGTCCATTGTGTGCCCAAGAAAGGGGGGATGACCGTTGTAATGAATGAGAAGAATGAATTGGTTCCAACTAGAACAGTGACGGGATGGAGGGTATGCATCGATTATAGGAAGTTAAATGAAGCGACGAGAAAGGATAATTTTCCGTTGCCCTTCATGGACCAAATGATAGAGAGGTTGGCTGAAAATGAATTTTACTGTTTTCTCGATGGCTTTTCGGGTTATTTCCAAATCCCGATTGACCCCGAGGACCAAGAAAAGACAACCTTCACTTGTCCATTTCGGACTTTTGCTTATAGGAGGATGCCATTCGGACTTTGTAATGCACCGAGTACATTTCAGAGGTGCATGATGGCAATATTTCAGGACATGGTCGAGAATTCTATGGAGGTGTTTATGGACGACTTCTCAGTTTATGGTAGTTCATTTGATGGGTGTTTAGAGAGTTTGGATCGTATGCTTGCCCGATGTGAGGAAACTAACTTGGTACTAAATTGGGAAAAGTGCCATTTTATGGTAAAGGAGGGAATTGTTTTGGGGCACAAGATATCAAAATCCGGAATTGAGGTTGATAGAGCTAAAATAGAGGTGATATCGAAATTGCCACCACCGACGAATGAGAAAGCGGTTAGGAGCTTTCTAGGGCATGCGGGTTTCTATAGGCGATTCATAAAAGACTTTTCGAAGATTACTAGGCCTATGACTAGATTGCTAGAGAAAGACACGAAATTTGAGTTCTCGGAGGATTGTATGAAGGCGTTTGAATTATTGAAGGAAAGATTCACGAATACACCGATTTTAGTATCACCGAATTGGGATTTACCATTCGAGTTGATGTTTGATGCTAGTAATTTTGCGGTGGGGGCTGTATTGGGACAAAGAATTGAGAAACATTTTAGGCCTATTTATTTTGCAAGCAAAACGTTAAATGAGGCTCAGCAAAATTATACTACTACCGAGAAGGAATTACTAGTTGTGGTTTTCGCATTTGACAAATTTCGATCCTACTTAGTGTTGAGTAAAACGGTGGTTTTTACGGACCACTCGGCCTTGAAGTTTCTATTTTCCAAGTTAGATGCTAAACCGAGACTGATTCGGTGGATTCTTTTGTTGCAAGAGTTCGATGTTGAAATCCAAGATAAAAGGGGGCGAGAAAATGTGGCGGCGGATCACTTGAGTCGTTTAGAGAACCCGGATCTTGGTGAGTTAGGAGAAGGAGAAATAAGAGATCAATTTCCGGGAGAGCAATTGGCATTTGTTGGGCAAGTTAGTAGCGAAAGTGTACCATGGTTTGCGGACATAACAAATTATTTGGTAGAAGGGATTATTAATCGGGACTTGAGCTATCAACAAAGAAGGAAGCTATTTTCGGATGTAAAATATTACTTTTGGGAGAAACCTCATTTGTTCCGAGTATGTGCGGATGGAATGATTAGAAGGTGTGTGCACGGAAGCGAAACAAGGAAGATTTTGGATGAGTGCCACCATGGACCCACGGGAGGACATTATGGGCCAATGATCACGGGGAAAAAAGTCTTTGATGCTGGATTTTATTGGCCAAGGATCTTCAAAGAGGCACAAACTCTGGTACGCACATGTGGTTCATGTCAACGGCAAGGAGCTATAACGAGGAGGGATGAAATGCCGCAGCAAGGCATCCAAGTGTGTGAAGTATTCGACATATGGGGCATAGATTTCATGGGGCCATTCAAACCGTCGAATAGGAATATGCACATCTTGGTGGCGGTGGACTACGTGTCAAAATGGGTCGAAGCAAAAGCACTACCCACCAATAATTCAGCCGTTGTTATTGATTTTTTGAAAAGTCTCTTTTGCAGGTTTGGGATGCCGAAAGCATTGATTAGCGACCGAGGGACTCATTTTGAAAATGCTAGTATGGAGAAGGTGCTTAAGCGGTATGGAGTGCAACACAGATTTTCGACTTCCTACCATCCCCAAACGAGTGGGCAAGTTGAGAACACGAATCGAGCTATAAATAGGATTTTGGAGAAAACGGTGCATAACAATCCCGTGCTTTGGTCAAGAAAATTGGAAGATGCATTGTGGGATTTTCGGACTGCATTTAAAACACCAATTGGTACAACCCCTTTTCGCTTACTTTATGGTAAAAATTGTCATTTACCCATGCAGATTGAGCATAAAGCGTATTGGGCACTAAAAGAATGTAGCACGGATTTGTTGGAAAGTGGAGAAACTAGATTTCTACAATTACATGAGTTAGACGAACTAAGGTGGAATGCATAAGAAAACTCGAGCTTATACAAGGCAAGGACAAAGGCAATGCACGATTTAAAGATCCGAAGGAAGGAATTTAAAGAAGGAGACAAAGTCCTCTTATTCCAATCGAAATATAAGTTCAAAGCTCCTAAGTTAAAATCTAAATGGACGGGACCGTATTTGGTGAAACGGGTTTTCTCAACGGGATATTTGGAGCTTACGAGAGATGATGGAGAATCATTCATAAAAAGTTTATTGTGAAGAGGCTGAAGAGAATGGAATGCGAATGGAGGATGGGTTCCACCCGTTCTAAGTTCTAGACACAACGAGGAGTCAAGCTAGTGACTCGAGGGAAAAACGAGCACCTTCGGATTAAACCCCGGTTTGTTGTATCAATCTTATTTTCTTTTCTTTTATTTTGATTTTTCTTGTTGTTTTTTAGTTGTCTAAAGTAAATTAGGAGTAAGCGAGTTCAAGAGTTTAAGTAATTTAGGAGTAAAACGGAAAAACTGCTGAAACACTCTTCTTGCGGCGCAACAGGGGTGTCTTGCGCCGCAAGCCAACTTCAGTAGCGGCAAGAATTGTGGTGTCAAAAGTCTTGCGCCGCAAGTCTGGCCATTTGCGCCGCAAGTGAGTTTATAGCGGGTTAAAAAAAAAAAAAAAAAAAAAAAAGACCTAGCGGCGCAAGAAACCCATTTCTCTTTTTCACAAGACCTAGCGGCGCAAGAAAGAGAAACACAAACATTCTAGTAATCGAAGAAATTCAAATTCCATTCTCATCTTTTATCATTAACGTCATGGGAAGAACGGTATGTGATTGTGTTAATCTTAATTTCTTAATCTTGATTGAATTAGGGTTTATGAAATTGAAAATTGATTTGGGGAAAAATTGAGTTTAGGTTTCTTTAGTCTTTAATTAGTTAATTAGGATAAGGAATAGCATGATTTCGTTTAGCTTTAGTGTTTTTAGTATTTGGATTACTTAGTCTCGGGTTTAAGTGGTCGCTGCGGGAAACAAAAGAAAAAGCTCTGCTTGCGCCGCAAGAGGGGCCATTTGCGGCGCAAGCCAACTTCAGTACCTGACACTTCATAAAAATAAAAAATAAAACAATTTTTTTTTTTTTTTTGATTTGTTTCTTTTAGTCTAACAGTTTGTGGTTTGTTTTGTTTGTGTTATTGTATGATTTTGTAGGGTAAACGCCAATCAGTTGAGGAACCCGAAGTGGAAGAAACATCCGTGGTTCATCGGGTAGCAAGACCTCACGTTCCATCCGCTGCGTCCATGGTGATGAGGCCCGAGACACACCCTTGGCTCAAGTGGCCAGGATGCAATGCAAATCAGAAAGTCCGGTTAAACAACAACTTGGCATTGCTTCAAGACAAGTCTGTTTGGCCCGCGAAGTTTTTGGATTGGGATACGATCGAGAATTTGGGGATTACTGAAGAGCTAAACTCTTACCTCATGACACAGTGTGTAGAAGATTTTGGATCCCCACCTTTTGAGGTTGCGGTGTGGAAGAAGGGGTTTAGTGTTCGAGAGAACAGTTATAGAGAGATGTGTCTTGAATTTTACTCGAGTTTGACAGTCGACCCGGTACCCGGAAATGGTAATGAAGTTTGTGGTGCGAAAATCATCAAGTTCCGGTTGGGGGGGGGGGGGGAAGCTCATGAAGTAACCATATCCCAATTCGGGTTTTTGACTGGGTTATTTACTGAAGAGGAGTATTTGGATAGATATCATATGGGCGGATACGTAGTAAAGGGAAGCTGGAGCTGGAACGATGTAAGAGAGGATAAAAATGATGTTTGGTTTGAGTTATCCGGATTGAGGCCACACTCGACTACAAACAAGGCGAAAAGCATCACGGACCCGATATTGAGATTGATTCAAAAAGAAATTTCAAACTCATTCTTTCAACGATATCAACATCAGGACAAGGTCTACATTGATGACCTTTGGCTTTTGCATTTTTTCGCTAAGAGGGACCCGGAACAATTTGTGAATACGCCTTGGGCATTAGCGCAATATATGAATGAGAAGGGGTCAGGAAGACAAGCAGCGGGGCCAATGGTTTGTGGGAATTTCATTACTAGGATAGCGAAAAATCTTGGTGTGATGACGGCAGCGGGGATTAGACAGTGTAGTCCACCGGTGGGTCGGAAAGTGATATCGATGAATGATTTGTTTCGAGCTGAAATTGTGACGGAAAATGGGTTGTTTGTTGGACATGTGCAGGTCGAGGAGAACGTAGGAGGCGAGGAAGAAAATGAAGAAGATGCGGGGAACGAAGACATTGAGGGGGCAGCATCACCACCACCACCACCTAGCCCTTTTGAGTTCCAGCCGATGATGGAGGAGGTGTATCGAATCGGGAGTAAAGTGGACGATTCGAGGAATGACTGGTCCCACATGAGGAGGGAGGCGGATCGGACTAGACGGGAAATTAACCGATTGGGGGAATACACCCATTACCACATGGAAAGGTACCAGTCAGCGTGGGACTATCTAACAGAGCAGCATTACCATCCGAATGTCCCGGGCTCCTCGAGTGGGTGGACTGAGTATAACCCACCATCGTTGTACGCCCCTCTACCTCCTCCCGACGACGAAGAATGAAGAGAAGGAAGCCGTTTGTTGGGTTGTTTGTTATTGTACTATTTGATGTTGAACTATTTGTGTTTCTTTTGTGTTGGTTGTTTTTGGAACAATTTTTATTTTACTTGTTTAGGATTTTTAAATTGTACTAATTAACTTGTTTGCTTTTGTGATGTGTACCATATCAAGTCTGGCTTTAAGTTCAGCACGTGCGGAGTCAAGGTCGGAAATCATGCAACATCAAAGCAACTCGCACGGTTTTCTTTTCTTTCTTTATTTTTATTTTTGTACTTTCATTTTTATTTTAATTTCCCTTAGTTTAGTTTAGTTAGTTTTCTTTTAGATGGAACACATTAGGGACAATGTGTTGATTAAGTATGGGGGGGGGGGGGGTCGGGAAATTAGTTTACGTTTATTTTTGTCCCATTTGAGTCTTTTAGAGTTCTATAAAAATAAAAAATAAAAAAAAAATAAAAAAAAACGCTTAAATGTAGTTAGGGAAGATGATAGGGGCTTGTTCATTTAACTTAATTCCGGTACTTTAACGTGAAATTGTTTAGGAGCATCTCTAGTTAATAAAATATTTGTAAATAAGAATTTAGGTTTTCTAGTTTTAGTTCCTTAAGTTTCCCCGAAAAATCTAAAATCTAGATAATCACTATATATCCTTAGTACCAAGCCCTTGTAGTCCTTGCACCCTTTCGGGGGTAGTTGGGGAATCCTAGTGTCACACCCCGCTAAAGCGGAAACACGGGAATGTGAAGAGCTGGAAAATCATATCACAGGTCATATAAAACATAACGGTAAATGAGTCATTCATTCAAAATAAAAAGTGTTTAAAATCCATTCAAGACAACCAACGACAATAGTTTAATGCATCGACACATAATTAAAATGTTTCTTTAAAAATTCCCCGAAATAACTGGCCAAGTCTTTTCCACATAAGTTCTCACACGACCGCTTCGACCCATCCATGCCATGCACCTCAGACTTACACTAATTTCCTGAAACATAAGATAAAGTGTCAACTACGAAAGTAGCGAGTGAGTTACAGTTTAAATAGTTGGCATAAAAAGTATGAGTAAAGTATATAAAGTAGGAGTTTCCCATAAGGGAGATTAGCGGAGAAAAGTCGCTTAAAGAGTTTATATACTTGTAAAGTTTAAGTAACGGGCGAATTGTGCCCTAACTTATAGAATCAAATTTAGTCAAATAGTAGAAGCGGATAACAATCGCTAAAAATTTATAAGTTTATGCGTAAGTAACTAAATAGATTTCTTGTATCAACCACTTGGCATCTATAACTTAAGTGTTCACACTAATCCGATTATCAACCGAGCGGCCCCAACTTCCCGCCTCTCAAACGGGAAATTAAAAGAAATTCAGTAAATATGTACTTAGACTGCCATCTAAGCAAGGAACGGTTCTTTCCTAAGTATCGATACCCATAATTACTATACGGCTTAAGTAGTTAATAGTGTGTAAGAGAGAGACTAAAGTATAATTGGGCACTATGTAATTTTGTTTTAAAAGAGAGAGAATCAATATCACTTAAGAACGTGTTATAGTTCCATCAAGGGTCGGTTACGCATACAAGTATCAATAAATAGTTGAGTTAAAGAGACGAAACAATAGTTATAAATAGAGAAAGAAATATTTTACGCATAAGAAACTAAGTAGACGTTTCAATGTCAAAGTCAAAGTTTAATAAGTCAAAGTTTGAAGTATTGCAAATTGTTTTATAAAGCATAAAATGCAATTAATCTTATGTTTCCCCCAAATTCATGTAAAACATATAAAACAAGGGGTTGTAACTCACTGATTGCGAAGAGATCGAGTACTCGGAAATTCGGTCGGAATATGTAAGTCGGGAATCACGGATTGCCTATTAATACCAAGGTAGTTTAATGAGTTGTTATATTATTAGGTTCTTACATAATAATATAGGTAAGATGTCATTAAAGTGTAAGTGTCAAATTTAAATATCGTCAAAATAGTCCAAAAAGGTAATTGTCACGTTTGTGTCCGAAGGTTTGGTTTAACGTTTTAGGTTATTATATCTTAAGTGCTTTTGCTCGCTGAGGTGATTTACCATTTCTGAGGAAATTTGGGCAGCGCTTCCGCGCCCAAATTTCATATCCAAAAAGTGTAAATCAATTCCGCTCACAAATCACCTAAAATACAATAATACACTTATAATAGTCCAAATAGTCCAACACAAGTCACTTTTATTATTGATTTCATTTATCTCAGTCCCCTCATGATTTTGGTAAAAGTCCAGAACGTATTATATAACTTTTAATCGGATAAAACGACGATTTTCGGGAGGAGAGCAGCTCGGTGCTGCGCACCTGGACACAGGTGCGGCGCACCTAGCTGCTGTCTCAATCCCGTTTTGTGTTTTTCTTGCTAAAAACGTTTTGTGACTTATGGATTTCGACATGCAACCAGTAGATACCATATAAAATAGGGTTTTCCCAGTTTCTAACAACTTTAAACCACAAAAATGTAGATCTAATTGCTATTTAGATAAAAATCGTTTTTGTGAGAAAAAGTGACATAAAACTTCATAAAACTTATCTTTGTTGTTTAGATTGAACATGCAATAGTAATATCCTTTAAGACATCATTTTAACAGTTTCAAAAGTGTTTTCATCCACAGATTCGTGGATCTAGAGAGTATTTCGATTAACGTTTTTGACCGTAAAAAGTCATAGATTTATGAAAAAATCATATTTTAAACCGTTAGATCTTACATGCAATTGAATATTAGTGTAAGAATAACAATAGTAAAGAGATCTACCGAAAGAAAAGCTTGGATGAAGAGTTTTGGTCGGATTTGAGCTCCAAAAATCTTTACAACCGAGGTCCTTTTTCGAAATAACAATACACACTTGCTTCTATTGATGAAAGGGACGATTTGTATGGATTAAAAATGGATTTTAATGGTGAAATGCTTCTGGAAATTAAGGTGTTCTTGAGATAAAATAGAGAGAAAAAGATGTAGGTGTTTTGTGTGTGTGTGTTTGATTTTTGGTAAAATGAAAAGTAAATGAAAAGAAAAGATAGTGGGGGTGATAATCTGGCCTTGGGACAGTAAATGGGCAGTAAAGGCTCGATTTTGATTGGCCAAATGGGGTGGTGGTGGTGTAAAACGAGAAAAGGACTAAAATTGTAACATTTTTGAGTTTCTGGCGCGAGGTGCTGCGCACCACTTCACTAGGTG